>JAOVVB010265806.1:0-18626 GCA_028570985.1 Heterobranchus longifilis | reverse complement strand
TAGATAGATAGATAGATAGATAGATAGATAGATAGATAGATAGATAGATAGATAGATAGATAGATAGATAGACAGAAAAAAAGAAAATGGGAAACTGCCCTTTAAATATAGTTTGACCAACGGGAATTATTCACGCTCCTGAGTTTAACACAGTGACACTTGGGAGACGCACTGTGCTCAGCAGATGAAAACTGCATTTCATTTACCCAGATTTAAAAAAAATCATTTTAGGGTAGTGCATGTGTTAGAAAATCACAGGGTATGGGAAGAGTCCCATGTGAGCCATTTAATGGATACACCTATACTTAACACGTAGCTTGCTTTATTTCTTTGCTGCAGATGTCATGTTGCCAGCCGACGCTGGTTTATCATCACAGGAACCTTTGCTCACTCTGCACCTCAGATCCTGACTGCACTTTGACTTTGACCCAAACTTGGTGTTTTCAACTGACTTCAGAGTCTCCGTGGAGTCTGGGTGTTGACTTGTTTCTGCGGCTTCATGGAGCGCAGGGCTCTGATCTGATTCAGCGCTGTGATTGGACACTGAGGCTCTGCGTGTCTCCTGATAGGACGAGCAGAGCTCCTGCCATTTATTTCGATTGGCATCTATCCCATCGACCATCGGCTGCAACTTCCTGTTGAGCTTCAGCATTGCCTGGGAGCGACACAGGAGAGCACAGTTGATATTCAAACTCACAAATAATGCTTTTATTTTTGTGATTTAAAAATAAAATGAGACCCACAGTAGAAGTTTAACTTTAGACATCAAGGGTTACCTACCTGGTAAAGGGGTTTACATATCCCATCTATCCACTCCAGCTGTAAGGCAGGTAGTTCATCTTTGCGATTGCGGTCAAATATGGCCTACAGAGAGATGATACAACTCTGTCATCCTTAACCAAAAACATTCATAATAATCATTTGACATGGGAGGAGTGGGTGCTGGCGACTCTGTATGAGATAGAAATCTGTGTGAAAAGTGAAAAAAAAAATTCCTGTGTGAAAGATGAGATTTTGAAAGCTTGCTGAATACTTACTGCTGGGGTCAACTTAAGCTCAGACCTCTCTCTGTCACCTTGTTCAAAGAATTCACTCGTAACCAGCTCTGCAACCTTGGGACACAAATGCCATCCATCATTATTTCATTATTTTACTCAAACATTATGTAACATTTTGATGTTAGGAATGGCTTGATACTACTTTGTCATGTCCCAATACTGATACTGCAACCTTGACTATCTGGAGACACTGATGACAATCCAATGCCATCTTTTCCCCTCGCTTTTATTTGAAGTTTTTAACCATGTCTATGTTGTATTTTTTTATGTTACAAGACATATCATGAGTGAAATGAGCATTTCTGCTTTGAAACTGCAGAGTGCCAATCACAGTTTCAATCCAGATTCAGACAAGCAGGTTTTATGACATCACATGTCTGAGGAACCAATCAAGTCACTTGTGGCTGGGACATTCACAAGTGACTAGCGTAACTATGGCAGCAGTTAGAGGCCAGATCCAGAATTTCTTAATGAGGCAGAAGAGTATATGTCTTTTTTTTGGGGGGGGGACCATGTTAAACAAATGATTAATCATACCAGAGTATTTTACATACTTTAAAATGTGTCTGGAGCAGGTCTTTAAACTTTTTCACACAGCTGCTTATCTGTGTTCCCCCCGACTGATCTCTCTTTACATTTATGTGATAGTTTAGACTAATGGATTGTATCTGATTATACTTTTTTCCAATATTTGATCCAGTGATTTTGGCCAGTATCGGACCGATACCAATACTGAGTATTGGATCGACACATCCTTAGTTAAAACATGCGTGGGCTCAAAGCTAAAGGGTGCATGCATTTACTTTTAGTGATTTAGCACGGAAAATTCTGGTACTTTTCAGGGAGAAGGTGCACATTTTTTTAGCCTAAAAATCAGTATGAAAAGGGTAGAACATGCAACCAGGTCTTATTTTAAACTAAATTCCACCTATATTTTTACTTCTCCAAGCCCTTTTAAAGCAGATATGAGAAACATCAAACCTGTTTGGATATCTTCCAAGGACGAGTGACTGCGCCCAGATCGCATCCTGTCATCAGCATGGACCTGTCGGCGATATCAAAGCTCATTTCTAGCTACTTGTTTTGCTCTTCACTGTTAAAGTGAATTTGGCACAGGAAAGTTTTATTTAGCACAAAGGTAGAAACCTGAGAACTTCTCTGTGTCCTTCATCCGTCCAGCTGAATTCTCCAGACAGAACACACTCAAAGAACTTGGTTCTGCGCCTTACAATGCAAACAGACAGTCAAGGATACAGAAAATGTTAAAAGACAAATTAATACACTCAAAGACAGGAGCACTTGGTAAAAGCACAGGAATCTAAATAATTTGTCGTATTATGTGTAAGAATAATAGGTAATAATCTGTAGTATTCTATTAGTTTTATTATATAATCATACTTCGGCTCTGAATCCATTAAAAAGACCACTTACTCAAAGTGCAAAGTAAGGTCTGTGGAAAGAATAGCCTGCTTCAATAGTTGCATCATGTTGCTATACTCCTTAGAGCAGAGGTTTGCAAAGATATTGTGACCCTGTCGGAAGAAAAGCATACAGTAGGTATATACACAAAAGCAGGCAAGGATGAGTAATAGTAGCTAAAATGTGTCCTTACAGCCAATGCATTGGTAAAGTCATCGCTCAATGTCAAATTCAGCTCCCATTGTCAGTGTTAATTAGCAATGTGCATGGACTTTCTCTGTCCTCTGTTAAAATAAATCAATAGAGAACACAGTTCCTGATGATCAAACTGATCAAAGCAGTCTCTTAATGTCACTGGTGGTCACTGCTGCCGCCTACCAGCTCAAACTGCACACGCGTGGCTTTCAGAGAGCCCTGCGCTCGAAGACACATTGAATGTTGAAACTTTCCAAAGAGGGATCAAACATGTACTCATGGATGATCAAGTACTTTTTACAACACAATCTCACTCCCGACTCGTCAAAAACGGCAGCTTGGTCAGCATCACTTTTTAACGCTTTTTCCTCCTGTTTTAAGTACATGTGCCAGTCGCGGTTGTAAACACGTCACGGGACTACTTCGGTAGGTTTAGGCAATAAAACAACTTGGTATGGTTAGTAAAAAAACACTGGACTTGCACTAAATTCCCTACTTCTGGGTTACAAAGACAGCTGTAACCATGGTAACAACAACACATACCGCACGCAGTAACGTCAGGCTAGGGTGTGACGTATGGCGTGACGTGGGACATCGCATTGGACGTCATGTGACTAATGCACAGAGTTTAAAAATAACAACATTAACTTTTATTTTCATAATGGGACGTGAACCCCGGTCTCCTGGGTGAAAAAGTCCCATATGTAAATAGTCCCATAAAGAGTCCTGTATGTGAATGAGTGATGCACTGCAATAGCGTCACAACCGTGCAAGATGCGCTCACAAATCGTTACAGGTGTGTAGTTGAGATCAAAATGAAGGCAGAGCTTGAAGATGGGTGTGATCTGAGCAAGGGGGGGGTAGAAAGTAAGGAAAGAGCCTTGACCCCAACACTTTACACCCCTGGTCTGATAACTGTGCAAGATACAGTCAAGAAACTTTACAGGTGTGTGTAGTCCGAGTTTGAAAATGGGTGTGGTCCGAGCAAGGGCACTGGAAATTGGGAAGGGGCCATTTTTAAGCCCCTGGCCCGATTTGGCGTCGTGGCTGGTGTGATCCCATCGCAAGATGGTCTCTAGTTGTTGTTTTGTATGTGTTTTCTTGTTGAGTTGGCTGCCATCTTTCCCATCTAAGGACAGGCATTGCAAACCTTCAGGCTGTGGTATGTGGCATTGAACCATAATTGTAGAGACAAGAAAATAAACAAACAACACCATGACACCATGTGATATTGAAGCTATTTGTAACATGCAACATTGTATTTGATGCTTCCCTTACAGTAAAAAGGATCAAATTCATTGTCTAATCCAAATTACAAATTTCATTAAGGAGTATTTGCAATATGTTATATGACTTCACGTTTAACACTTGCAGCTCCTTGGTCAAAGCAAACTAGAGGAAACTCAGTTAATACAGTAAACCACTGAATTACTGGAGCATTAAAATGTTATTTTGTATATGAGAAATAATGGTCTGACCTCGCTTTGCAGGATCATGACTGCATGGTTGAAGTGATGGTGCTCCAGGGTGGCTGACGTCCCGTAGAGCAGAGCCAGAGCAGATCCTGTCCTGCAGGACAACACAGAGCAGGGAAACTTTCAGACAGCTAGAAGACACCTGATTGTCATCGTACTTTAGGCCTGTGCCACTCACTTGGCTTGAAATGCGTTGTTTGTGCCTCGGTGGTCCAAGTCATGACACAGGCAGCCGACCATCAGTGCCAGTATCTCAGCCTCTGACAGGACATCCTGGAAACTGGCTGTCTGACAAAAGTAAAGTAGATGGGCATATTCTTACTCATCCACTTAGCAGAGTTAACCACGGCATTCATTCTCTATTTATTCTGTTCAGTTGTATTTATATTGTGTTAGCTATTGCCATTTGATATAATAGGATACTGTGGGATATGACAGGATAGGATAGGATGAGATATGATAAGATAGGTTGGGAAATGATGTGATAGGATCAGATAGGATGTGATGTGATAGGATGGGACATTTTTGATTAGGAGAAAATTTTGATCATTTGTTTATTGATGTTTGTGAGATCTCAGTATACAGTTGATCATTCTCTTTGAGGCTTAACCCAAATATTCCATCTTTGAATTTTCTCTTAATGATGTTTCTCCTGTGATGTTTCCAACTAATGATGTTTTCTTTTGCGACTGATTGTTGATAAGTCCACTGGGACTTAAAAAATAACCTCAACAACTTGTTATCCCCATTGTGGGTCGAAGTTTGGATGGTTTGTTTTGGTGGAAATGTGCCTTTACTCAATAAGAGAGTTTAACAGTATCGAGTGAAATCAAACATGGAGGGAGATTGAAGGGGCATGAGAGAAGAGAAGATCTTGAAACTTACTGTGATCATAACGAACATGCACTGCGACACATTGAAGGCATGCCTCCAGTTGTGATACGCCACAGTTCGATAGTTCTTCCTCACAGTCAAAAGCCAGCGGCACAAAACCTACAAGAAGACAAACACGCAGGCGATATACATACATGTACTGTGGAATCTAGCGCCCGACAAACATCACAGGACATATTCCAGGGCCTCACCTCGTAGTCAATTTTAAACTTTTGGACGACACCGAGTTCCAGAAACATCCGGAGTGACGCGGTGATCATGGCGTCATTGTCCAAAGAGAAGTCGTTGAAGTGAAACTCATCGATGCCTAACTCGTTGCTCAGGGGGATCTTAGCTGCCTGGGGGGGTCAGAGGACAGAGTGTCAATCACACTGTGCCAGCAAGGGAGGAAGCTAAGCACTAAAACACATTTCAGAAAGTTAAATACAGTGATGATGTGCATATATTGATGTTGTTTTCTCTGAGATTACCTTGAGTCTGTCAACTTCTACCTTGGAACAGGTAGCATGGTAGGACAGCATCTGTGGAAAGAAAAAAAGAAATAATGCAAAACAGTGAGATATAGAAGTGATTCTGATCAAGGATGTAGGTTACGTTTTAACGTGGGGGGGGGGGACACGTATGAAACAGGGTCGTACGGAAGTGCATTGCATTCACAGAAGAAAAAACAATCTGACATTTTATCTCATAATTACAAGAAAAATATCTCATTATTACGAGAAAAAAACAAATTATGTAAAAAAAAGAGAAAATACCTAATCATTGCAAGAAAAAAAACGAATAATTATGAGTAAAATACCTCGTAATTATAAGAGACAACAAAGTGTCTAACTTCTTCTTTGGTGAATGCAATGCGCTTCGGTAGATCTGAGGGTCCTCCAGGAAATTTTGAGCATCAAAACACTTAATTTTCTGCATTATGGTAAAATTGAATGTACCAATGTATGCCCTTCTGCATCAATTTATGCTGGAAATGTCTTTAATTTCATCTACTTTCATATTTTTTTAGGGGGGGTACAAATGCATATGTTGTAAAAAAGTGTCTCCTGCGTCCCCCTGAAATCGACACCTGTGATTCTGATGCTGATCTAATGCTATTGAGGTGAATATCCTAAATTAAATAAGACCAGCTCTTCAAAAGACACAGAAGATAATCAATATGTTCCAAGAATTTTAATACCATCCATCTTTACTACTCCCCTTGTTATGTAATCAGGATCAAAGAAATATGCTTTTAAAACCAATGTGTTGCTATACTTTGAGTCCAAATCCATCAGGTGTGTAAAGAAACAGCAAAGATTATGTGACAGAAATACAGGAGTGTGTGTGTGTTGCCTTTGATGAGAGGAGAGCAGACTGGCACGTGTATTTATCATGAATTATTGAAAGCAGCTGAAATATTTATGGTAGAAAAGCAGAACCATGTTTGCTGAGGATAATGTGACTGCTCAGGTTAGATACCGGGCAATGGAGCAGAGCACAGACGGAGACACTAAAGAATGTGGAGAGCCTCTGTTGAGATTAATCAGTGACACCACTTTCCTCAATTACTATTTTATCATACTCATTTTAAATAGATTTTAAGGATGTATAAAGATTTTAGAGTATTTTATTTAGAGTAATTTATATAGTTTTCATTTATTTTAGGATGAACAGAATATTTTCCTTACACCAGTCTATAAAAATACATCTTGTTGCATATCATAGATACCGCTTATTTAGAGCATGTTTTAATGCAATATAGTTAAAATATTGGTATACGATACATTCATGTTCCATTCAAGTGCTTTGAAAGGACTGGTAGCAAGTGGATGATGTATTTCTGTAATATCTCTGTCATTTTACCGCTGTATTATTTTTGTAATGTCACATTTTTTAAAGAGACAGGAATGAGGGCAAAAGAAGAAAAAAGAAAGAAAAAGTCAAGCATTCAAACAAATCTATATAAATATTGTATGTCTTCCAAAGTGGTGGAGTGATGGTTAAAAAAAGTAACGATTTTTGTAATCGATATGTTGCGGTGCTTACGTCCAGTGCTACAGACTGCTTGGCCCACGTCTTCTTAACTTGATTGCACATCATAGTGTTGTTGATTCCAAGTCCACAGAATATCACAAATGCCTGTACACAAAGAAAAAATCACATAAAAGGAACATTTTAAAAAATGGGCATAATGTGTATCCAATGCAACAAAGAACACTTAAACAAAGTTTTGATGTAACAGCTGTAATTAGAGTTTTAAAAAACAAACCTCAAACAGTCTCTGATCTGCGTCATTGAACGTTTTCCTGTCCAGGCGATTCAGAATTTGTGCGACCCCTGCAGAAAACACGCATGCACACGCACACGCACACACATACACACACACACACACCGTTGACTGTTACTTGAAAACTGGTTTCCCAGCGAGAACAAATTGATTATTTATGGTCAATTTACCAATTATCTGATGTGTTCGATTCCAGATTGGGACACATAACACTGATCTGATGTGAAAACCTGAGGCCTGATCCGCCTGTAACAAGAGGACACAATGGAGTTAATGTTTGATTGAGAAATTTATATTTTAAAGACCTGCCCTTTTGAGTGACAAATTAATTCAAACACAACATATATATTTATATTTGTTGGTGTTTGGGGTGTGTGTCTACTTTCTGCAGTCACAAGCATGTATGTGTCCATGCATTTATGTGAGCTCTAATACAGCCATTGATCTAATATGGAGACGATTGTGTCCACACCTCAGCATCAAAGCGTGGGTCCTGACACACATCGCTGATGTTAACAGGCAGTCCTGTGGAAGCCACCAGCTCAGCAATGCTGTTATTGATCAGCCAATCGGAACACGATAGCTTCTCCATGCTGATGTGGCCAATAACACAAACAGGAAACAATAGTCAGCTCAGGGCACTTAAATGTACAACACAACAGCAGTGAATATTGAGTGAGCTAATTTTCTTACTAGTTGTATGTTATGGATCTGTATGAATGCACATCACATCCATATGTATCCACTTGTGGTGTGTGCTGCTGTTTTGGCGTTCTCCAAGCATCGCCTTAGAATTAGGCTGCATTCAGACTAACAATCGCGATCCGGCAATTCGCCGCAGGGTCGTCCGGCGGTGAGGGAGAGTCACTTATGGCCCATTTGTGTGACATCTTGTTGTGTACGTTAACTCCCCAATGTAGCACAAGTAGACATTATATTTCACAATTATTGTTTTCCGTCGGAGCGTTGTTATGAGATTTCAGACTGCACTTGAAGGCAGCTTCATTTCACAGCATCACGGAGAAAGAGAGAAAGAAAAGAAGATAGATGAGGGGCATGCTTTGTTTTGGAGCTTGGTAATCCGCTGTTACATGAACTCCTGGGCAGATAAGTGCTTGTGTTTCATTTTTTTACATGTTACATGATTGGTCACGACAGCGTGATATTGGGTTGCGTTTCTCCAAAAGTTGAGTCTGTCTCAACTTTTGATTGTGATTGGTTTAAAGAAATGCAAACAAGCCAGAGCGTTTTTTCTCTTAAAACGCACTGGAGCCAGACCTTTCTCCAGCACTGACACAGCGCTGTGGAGATAGGTGTGGCTATGCGAGACTACCTTAAAATTATGAACCATTCCGTTTTTCATGATGTTTTTCTCACCTGATGTCACAGTCCATGGTGCATAGGGGGGACATGAGCTCAAACGTCTTGGAGAACTTCACAACCTATAAAGAGTTTTGCACAGAAAAAGGCTACATTGTTTAATGGAAAAGTTAAAGTAAATGAATCTGTGAGGCAGGAAAAGCTGATAAAGAGCCTCACAGGTGAGTCGATGTCTTCCAGGAGAAGCACAGAGCAGCGTTCACACTGCAGCAGGGTCAGCGCTCGCTGCATGATCTTCCTAACTATCTTCTCCAGGTCGGTCTGCTCCTCAAACAGGTCATTGACCACCTCCAGTAGAGCCTGTGGCAACGAGAAAGGACACCAATGACTTGTGTTCATTACACAGTGTTGACATCTGTAATTTTTGAACTAAGTAATCTTATTGTTAATTGTCCAGTGGCTATAAAACAACCAAACATCTTTTTTTTGTAAATGCACAGTACACATTGTCTTACCCTACTCCTTTCATACTCTTTGCGAGACTCCGAAAACAACTTGGCATTGGAAATCGATATTCCACAGAATGGTAGATACATCTGCAGTACCTGAGCAAAAGTACCAGAAAAAGGTGGTGAAAAGAATGCATAATCAATAATAATGTTAGCTATTTGTATGCTAAACAAAAGGGCATAAGAGAAAAAGAAAGAATGAGTGGGGATGAGGGTAGAGAGTCATGATGGAGTTAGCTGCTTCTCTGCACAAATTTCGCTCAAATAGATTCCCCGTTAACGAAGTATTGATTTAGAGAAAGACAGCATTTGTTGAGACATCAAGGGCCCTAAAATGTCGAGACAAGCTGGCAGATCAAGATGGGTTTTTTTCTATTTTTAGTGTCTTTTTTGCTCAAAAGCAGTTTCTGAAGTTGTTTTGCTTTGGCTTTATTTAAAGTCTTGTGTTAGATTCACAACATCTTTAAAAACATTTTTAAAAATCCTTTCATTACTGCAAACCCAAAACTTTGTTTACAGTTTATTTCTTTGAAGTGGACACCAGAGAACAAATTTATTGAGAATAAATTATATTCCACAACTTTATTCTGCCACCTTGTGGACAAACAGTTGCATCTCGGTGCAGCTGAACTTACTGGAAACATAAATGGTTTAATGAGATTTACTGCACCAGCATCTCTGTCTTGTCAGTGTATTTACCCAGAGTCAAATGAGCATCTTCACTTTTTTTTTTAATTGCCTGGCTACACACTTAAACAAGAAGCCAATAGTTTTCATCTGTGCAAGATACACAATATATTATTTGCTCATCAACAAACTAGGAGAATGAAAATGTATTTAAAAGCTGTGGAACAGCTTTACATACAATACAAAAAAGCTTCTAAGATTCTAATAAACCCATTTCAAGTGGATTGCTCAGAGAGAAATTGAAAGTGTATGCACTCAAAATGTGTTTCCCAAGTGTGTGTATATATTGCACAGCCAGATATATTTAATGCTCCATACATGAGTAAGAGGTTGACCTCCTCTCCATTTTTCTGGTGTTTCGCTTCCGAGGGAACACTTTGCTCCTCTCCACGGCCATTAAGAAAATTCACAGTACAAACTATCTGTGTGTGTGTGTGTGTGTGTGTGTGTGTGTGTGTGTGTGGGGGGGTGTGTGTGTGTGTGTGTGTGTGTGTGTGTGTGTGTGTGTGTGTGTGTGTGTGTGTGTGTGTGTGTTTAACTCCATCTCTAAAATGCCCTTAATGGTCAAACAAACTACAATAATACTGAAGATGTTAAATAGCCAATAAAATTAATGGTGAATGTGAAAATCCCCTGGCAACATGCAGCTGAGACATAATAAAGGCTCACCTTCTCGTCATCCTCCGTAAAAGGAGTGCCCATGGGATTTTTGTTGATTGCTTGTACAACACCTATGACTTCTCCGTCACTGTTACAGATGGCCATACAGAGGATGGACTGAGTCTTGTAGCCTGTTAACTTGTCTATCTCATCACTGAAGCGGTGGTCCTGGAATAGTAATCACATGTTACACATACATCAAAAGTGTGTCATTCCACATGAACACACACATAGACTTCATTGTGGCACATTTGGCGTCCTCTATGACTACATTGCGTCACATATTTGATTTATACACCTGCTTAAATTCACAGCTCTGCAGGAGGCCTCTTGTTTTTACTATAAGCAGAAAAAACTATAATACCCCTGACACACTATTGCAGTAATAGACCTCAGGGGGACCCGCGTCATCACGTTGCCTTAGCCTCCCATGCAGCCCAGGGCCATGATATAATGATGTGCAGTGCAACTGGTAGCGTATAAGATGAGATCTGGCTAGTGAGAAGAATTATTACGCTTGCTTTCCTGTCTTTTTCTTTGACTATTATAGAGAGAGGGGTTTTTTTTTTTTTTTACTGTGACATAATTGAGGTAATTACCCAGTCTCAATTTCTTCCAGTTGAGTGACCCATTTGAGTTGAGCTCATAGAGTTCAACTTCATAAACAGCTGATTTAAATTTCTTCTATTCTTTTTGGACATTTGTGGATACTTTTAGGAATGTGACCAAAGGGGCACCCTTGTTTGTGTTAATGTTTACTGCTAATGGTGATTGGATTATCTTTCACTGCAAATACATCTGCATTAACTTTAGTCTAAGTAAAATCATGTGTATTTATCTAGAGCTGCAAGGAGTAGTCGACAGAAAAATAATCGGTGACTTTTTTGATAGGCTAATCGAATAATAATTAAAGTAATTTTCCATGCAAAAATGGCAGAAAAAAATGCTGTTTTCAGCTTCTGAAATATTTCTCTGTTTTATATCATATTAAACTTAATATCTTTGGGTTTTGGACAAAACAAGATATTTAAAGACATCACCTTGGACTTTGAGATTTTGGGATGGACATTTTTCAGTATTTTCTAACATTTTGTACATCAAACGATTAATCGAAAAAAAATAATCGGCAGATTAATCAATAATGAAAATATCGTTATAATTGCAGCCCTATATTTATCATACACATGTAGACCAGGCTCACATTTACCTCATATGCATTTGGGATGTTTACAGTTTCCCCATGCTCTGCCACATATCCAATGATACCCTTCCCCCATGGCACCTGCACTTCATTGGAGTTCAGGGTGCTGGATGATGGTCTGACAGTGGTGCCTGAGTGCACATCAAAGAATTTGGACACCAGTGTCCTCTTGTGCGCGGGCCCCTCCACGAGGAACAGCGAACACCTGTCCGCGTCCACCAGGATACACACATTGATCAGGATCTTATAACTGAGGTTTGTCAGGTCCAAATCATTGGAGATATCCTTCACTAACTCCAAGAAAAACTCCCTCTCGTTGGTTTCCTTAAGTCTGTATTTGTAGTCGATGGCGCTGGACGCGTACTGGGGCACGTTGACCCGGGACTCCAGCAGGGCGCTCAGGATGTGCGCGGTGGTCGGAGGCAGGGAGCTGGCTTTACGCAGGAGCGCACGGCGCCTCATGCTGGACTGGGACTCGTGTTCGCTCAGGCTCACGTGCTCGTCGTAGGTCCGGTGTGCGGTGGTAGCTTTGGAACGGGCGAAGTTCCGCCGCAGCTCCATGTGGGACGATCTGCGCCGGAGCCCATCTGGGTTGGTCGGCCAGAGCGGGTCCCTGGCGGCGCCGCGCTTCTCCTCGGCTGTGGACACTTTCGACGGCTGGTGCTCCTTCAACCATCTGCTAACTTGATCACATTTCGCCTTCCGAACGAGATACTCCTCGAAGAGATCCGGGTGGCAGTCCAAAAACGCTTCTATGTCCGAGAAGTCAAATGTTGTCATGGTGAGAGCTGGGACCAAATGAGACAAATGCGAGAGAACAAGAGTTACAGACGAGTGGATGATGCAGCTGCAGCCGAGCTTCTCAGAGAAGTGATGTCCTCAAAACATTTACTCATTCATCCTCCTTTATGAGACAGTCCATTGTATTCCTCCTTCAAACACTGGGAGCAAAAGTGGTCAAACAGAGTGACTTTATATGAGCCCGGATCGATGATGCCGGAGAGACGTTACAGCTGTCAGTCAAGTCGAGATTGAGCAGTGTCTCTGGGGATTTCTGGAGAATACAGAGGTGTAGAAAAACACAGCGCCTACATATTCTCCTTAGAAATTGAGAGAGAAAAAACTGCAGGGCAGGCTGTTCACTCGCTCTCTTTATTCTATACCACCAGAGACACTCTGTGCAGAGCTCCAATCACAACCGAGTACGAATTTGATGTTGCACATTTACAACGTGCAGGCAAGATCTGTTTTAATGTAGGCCTACAGTGAGGAGTAATGAGCTTGTTTTGAAAGGAAAAGCTTAAGTCAACAAAATAAAATATGCACATTTAAACAAGAAAACACCCACACGCTACCTCTGTGGTTGTGAAATGTGTTTTTTTTTTATCAACTGGACAATGCAGGCAACTGCCTAAGGGCCCTTGACCCTCAGGTAGGATGTGGGTGGATGGTTGGGCATACAAAGAGTCTGACCTTCCTTGACACAGTGGACAATGGTGCAGTCAGTGCTGGTCTTGCATGCAGGCATCTTTCTCTAAACTTAAAGTGTTTTTATTTGCCCCATTTATTTGCAGCCATGCAGATGGCAGATCAGGAAACATAGATTTGTCGTCATGTGGTGTATTTTATAACTGAGAAACAAACTAGTATTTCATTCATAGTTCAAGTAATCATTAGAATTACACGTTACAGTTTAAAGCTCCCATATTTTTCTCATTTTCAGGTTCAGTTGTCTTTTTTTCTTTTTTTGACATTATTTTTCTCAGACTGCCAATCTGAATATTCACCCTCTGTATGAAATGCTCCGCTTTAGCACCTGTCTCTTTAAGCCCCCCCCTCCCGAAAAAGCCCAGTGTGCTCTGATTGGTCAGCGTTTCCGGGTCTTCCGCATCTGCGCTCTCTGTGTCTCTGCACCATCAGGGGAATGGCTGTAGCTGCACTTTCTATCTATATATAATATAGTTGTGACATCACAACTTCACAGAAGTCCTGACGGGTTGTTTAAAGGCACAGTTTCTGAGTACAGGCTGTGTGCATTTCTCTGTGCATTTACATCAACTGCAGAGGGTACCAGGCCTTTTTTTTTAAAGCAGGATTATATGAGAAGGCAGACCTTTATTTATAATTCCCTCTATTTGATTGGACAATAACACTTTAAATTAGTAATCCAGAACAACAAGGTGTTCAAAATAAGATTATTATTGAATTTATTCAATTAAAAGTGATGGAAATATACTTTATGCTTAATCAGCATGCAAATATGACAGCCGACAGAAGTTTATCCACCCTTGTCTTTTCCTCTGCCTTTATTTGAGGCAGGCCTTTAATTGTTGTTTGTTTGGTCGACCACGCCCCCGGCCATTCTATTTGATTCCCGGCCACTTTTTAGGAAATACTGCACATGAAAGAAAAGAACTTGTTGGTAACCAAAGTGCACGGATAATAGTGATCCGTCGTCATCAGTGATAGTGTAGCTGGGGGAGGAAATGGAGGCCAGTGGACTTGATTAATAATGACTACTTTGTGTATGTGCCAGAAAGCTCCCAGCCTAATACATTTACTGCTGCTGTCTTCAGTGCGTCTGGAATAAATCACAATATTACAGTGCTCTCAGAGCAAGATGATAAAAGGCTTCTTTAGCGCAGAGAGCCCAAAATGGGCAAGGGGACAAAATCAGTTCATTAGAGTAATTGGTTTAATGTTTCTAATTAGCCAAAGAGATATTTATACTGAAGGAAATTGACGATAGTGCTTAACCCTTTCATTGCAGAATTCATCATACACTTCTGCTCCTTCCTGTGATTTCATAATCCTCCCAAGCACCAGACGGGAAAAGGTGAGGCTTTATGAATATTCATAATCAGTGAGCTTAATTTGCAGAAGAAACCAGTTAGTAGTGTTGCTATTTACAGGGGTGTGAGCACCACTCTGACAGCCTGCCATTGTTTCTTTCCATTAATTCAGCGTGGTTTATTCATGATAGGTGCTCCAAATATAAAGCATCCCCGAGGAAACTTGTTAATCATTCTGGTGTCATGATGTTGTGCTTCGTCACATTTCTCTGCACCCTTTGAATGTCTCGCAGCAAATGTTGTGAACTCCGCATGCAAGAAGCTTGACATATCAAGGTGGACAGGAGCAGCCCTCAGTTTTGACAGCAGTGAGACGGGTTAGAGAGGGTGTTATGTTCTGTTGGGAATCTGGCAGGTTTGTCATCACCTCCTGATGAGGCTGCTATCTCTGCTCTGCCTGCGAGGACCAGGACCAGGGCCGGGGAGGAGAGCAGCACAAACGCAGTCTTGCTGTTACATTGGGCCTCATGCAGGAAGCGATATGAACAAATTTCCTCTTATTTATGTTCATGTCCACGATACTTATTTTGTTAGTACCCCTTGATTTCTGGGAATCACCAATGTTTTCTTATTTTTGCTCTTCTCTTTTTTTACTTTTTTGGGGAAACCATGTTAAGCAACAAAATATTAATCATAGCAGAGTATTTTTACATACTTAAAAACGTGTCTGGAGGAGGACTTTAGTAGTACGCAGTGCAGAGAGGTGGCGATTAGCTAGCCAGTGGGAGCACTAGTGCGGTTGTTAGCTTGCGGCTAGCAGTGCTAGCTGCTTCCACTGTGTCACGTCAGAGGTGAGAGCCGTGTGCAGTCAATCCCGGCCCAGAGTCTGAATGTCAATCAAACTCTGGTGAGAGCTGTGTGGAGGCAATCCCTGCCCAGACCGAATTATTTGTGTTTCAAGCACAACACATTTAAATTGCACTTGCATTTGTAAGTGTCATATCACTGTTATTTTCCACTTGTTATATCTGTTTTTTTGATACCGTTTGTCAGTGTTTTGCGACTTTCAACACAGTTCCCTTTTACAGTACATATTAAATACTTTTATTTTAACCGATGCACTTGCAATTTGGGGTGATTTTGCCCTTCTGCTTCTCTTTTATTACTTTAGAGCCCCACAGACTTTTTTCATCACTAACACATGCTAACATCAGTTTAATAGGAACCATCTTTGTAGCAGAGTTTGTAATTTTACAGTACTTTACAGAGTTTAATTCATTTTCCAGGAGGAGTTTGCAGTGTTGTCTCCGCTAAGGTTGTCATGATACCAGAATTTTAAACATCGATACAATACTAGTATAAAAAAACGATACTTGATACCACGGCAAACAGGTTTTATTAACAACCTGCACAGTGAAAAATCACTGAACACATAACAGCACAGTTGATTTTCTTTGGTATTTTCGTACTATCGAATGTGGATTTCGTTTAATTTCAAACACCTTGAAAAAGTATCAAGTATCGATACTTCTGAAAGCCTTAGTCTACTTCCAGTACGTGATCTACAGTGTCAACAACAGGCATTCAAAGTATTCAGTCAAAGTATGTGTTGAAATCCAGCTGCTGGGAATCAGACTATTTCCAGCCAGGTTTCCCAAAAACGTCTGTATTTGTCACTGTCATCAGACCAAAACATCGCTCTGAGTGTCATGTACTGTTGGCTCAGGTTGAACTTTTCATCTCCAGCCTCACGTACGCCTTATCTGCTTTATCTGCTCCGTGTCGAACGAAAGGCGCACTCAGCAAAGGTGAGGAGGTTAAGAGAGAAGTGTAAATCGAAATTGAGTGGACAGCATGTGACAGTTTTGCTTCCTTCTGTGTCTCCGTGTATGTGCCAGAGTGTTAAGCATTAACCGATGGGAAGGTTGTCGTGCCTTTCACCCCACGGTCAACTACCTTGACAATGAAATGAAGAAGAAGCTGCCCTCATATCCTAATGTTAAACAACCCCCATTTACTTTATTTTTTGTATCACCTCTCTCTCTCTCTCGCAGCTGACTTTCACACACAAGTACACTCGCTGTATAAGTCATTCGTATCCACTTTCATTTCATGGAGGCACGACCTGTCCTTATAAAAATGTATCTCTGTGTTTTATAGAGCCAAGTATCATGTTATACTTCTACCCATAAGACACTCTAAGCTGCTTTAATCTTATATTGCCTGAGTGGCATATACACGATACCCATATCTCAAACTGTTTAATCCACTGTCATGTCATAGCTGTTGTAGGGGATCAGGAGTGTACAGCATGTACTTGTTTTAATAGCACATGGAATAATGACTCGGATTACTTGCTGACTGGTTTGACAGGTGACGGTATGGCTGTACCAGCGTCGAGTCGCATTTGGCTGTTCAATACGAATATTCGACTATTAGTTTCTTTTTTTTTAGACTTTTTCATAGACTATTAAGCAACACTTTAGCCCTCCGAGCTAATGCGTGCTAACTCCGCTAACGATAGATTGACCTGTAACCGAATTTGTTTTGTAAATCTGTTTCTCAAATCGGATCTTGAAGACAGACTGTCAACACTGTTATTTACAAGTGACCAGATACAATCTGGATTTACAGAACCCACGTTTAGGACTTCACCAAATGTTTGTTTTCATCGCTGTTTAATCTGTAATTTATTTCTTTGTCTAATCGATTAATGTAATGTAAGAAATGGGGGCACTGGGTAACCTGACGCCATCAGATGGTTGTTTCACAGAAGCCGTCATTACAAACGGGCAGGCGCTTTAAAAAAAAAAAACCTGGCAGGTGATTGGACGAACCATCTGTCTATCAAACTCAGGAGACGTGCAGAAAAGCCTTCAGTGCTGAAGAAATGTTCTCCACTTCTGATATCGCCGATGCTGTTGCGTTATCTACGCAGTTGATTGTTGTTTGATTGAACGGTCGCGCAGTCACACACCTAAACCACGGCCGTACCTGCCAGTAGCTCCTCGCTGATTGGTCCGACACTAAAACAAACACTTACACTTGGAGCCTGGCAAGATGGATTTATGCGATCTCCTGCAAGATAAGGCTCCCGGTAGCTCTCCTGGTAGAACGTGCGCCCATATACTAAGGCTGAGTCTTTACCACAGCAGACCAGGTCTGACTCTGACCCACTGCCCTTTCCTGTCAATCTTTGGAAAGAAATTGTGAAAAATGGCCATTTCCAGTTCCCAGATCCCAACTGACGTCGTTTGTTTTGTCCGACCACCCGTCTAAAACCCAAACCTTGTGACCTGAAGTTTTTTCGTCTGTCGGCAGCGTGGTGGCAGCTGTGTTGAAGTGAAGTCTTGGCTGTTTCCCACCTCACAGCTGACCTCACCCCCGGGTGAAGGCTGTGCAGTGGACCGAACCTATCTCTTCACGTGTATTGATATTGCATTGACCTGAAGGACACGCAGCGAGCAGCACATTACCTCATCTGTAACACTAGCCGCATTGTGCTGAATTTTGCATGGTCACATTGACCTGGTTACTCCTTCATTATTCATGGCAATGGGAGGAAAGCAGCAAAATGAACACACACACGCGCACACACACACACACCCACACACACAGATGCATATCTAAAAGGGGCGCAGGCCATGGGAGGTTTAAAGGAGCATCAGGTTGGAGAGACGGTGCGGTCGATGCCGTTGGCTTCGCTGCTTGAAACATAAGAGCCATGTGACTGTCTTGCTTGTGTGTTTGTGCCTGTACGTGCGTGTGTGAACTCAATCAGTCCTCGGGCAAAAAAGGGTGTGGGAGTAATCCAGCACAGGAGACATAACACCCGGACCATTAGCGGACCGGCTCACATAACCCAAGCGCTGGAGGCTGACAGACATGCGTAAACACATGGCACCGCTTCCCCGTATTCACCGTGGCTTCAGTATTCAACACCTCTCCTCACAACCCTCCCTCCCACCGGCCTCCTCTTTCTGATGCTACACTTGGGCGGCTCACAAATATTTGCCATGGTCCTCTGCGAGCTCTCAGAGGGCAGGATTAATGGTGGTGTGTGCTGCACACCCAGGGCCAGACAAAGCATCCCCATCTGGAGCTCCAACCCGTGACTGGGGAACAGAGGCAGCACACAGAGCCTGGT
>JAOVVB010265793.1:0-18631 GCA_028570985.1 Heterobranchus longifilis | reverse complement strand
AAAAACACCTTTTTTTTGTTGGTTTCGAACAGTGGTCCACCGTCCCCACATCTGAACTACGTCACTTTAGAAATGTTTATATGATACAGATGAAATACGTTTGCAGAAACATACAATGCCAACATTTTATTCTGGGCTGATGTGAGGAAAATATGCAATGTTGAATAACACAATAACGATATTACTTGTGATAAATACACAGATAATAAAGTGTACTCAGTTCTGCCTTTCTGCTCTTTCAGTATCTAAAATACAACAAACTGCTTGTTGAATATTAATTATTTCCAACATTCCAACACAAAAAGATATTATTTACATTTTAAAGTGCAGTTTTCTACTAATACTTTCTTTTAACTAACTCAAAAAATCCCTGAGTGTCTTTTGCGATGTGTCACGATTAGCGTTGCAAAATTCCGGGAATATTCCAAGTTGGAAACTTTCCATGGGAATTAACAGGAATATATGGGAATATATGGGAATTGATGGGAATTAACTGGAAAGTTTGAGGTAATTAATACTAACTGTATTTACCTTGTCATATACAGACATAAATAAATAAAAAATTGTATTCTCAAAAGGAGATATGCATGCAAACATTTCTAATACACATTTTAAAAATGACATTTCTGAACCAGTTTTTTAAAATATAGGCCTCTACCACCCGGTTGAGACGTCATTCCATGATAAACGCATCAAAATGCATCAACATACCAAAAACAAAAAAAAAAATTTGCTCTACCAAATAGTGGAGTAGTACCTTAATATTCCCATTAATTCCCATTACTTCCCATTACTTCCCAATAATTCCCATGTATTCACGTTAATTCCCAGTAATTCCCATGGAAAGTTTCCAACTCTTACAAAAAAAAGGTCAACATTCCCCAAATTCCCGAGCTTAACTTCCCATGGAAAATGTCCAGAAAGTTTCCGTAAATTTACCAGAAACTTTCCATCCCTTTCCAACCCTAATAATCACCATTGCTGGTTTTGTTGAAATAAACCCTGAATGCAGTAAGATGTGAAAATATTGTGGCTGTGAATGTTGTTTTACCTTTCTGTCTTTTAGGAGGCAGACCATTAAATTAGTGAAATAAAATGACAAAAATCGCCTCTCCCAAAAAAATAAAAAAATAAAACACCCACCGGTGATGTACTCAGTCAATCACCAATAGCCAATAATGGCCCAACCCTACTGTCTGTTTTACAGGGATGTGTGTCCTTAATTATACTCTGGATTTTTGCATGGCTTAACATGCAGGGAGTAATTACATAAAAAGCAAACCACAACTCTGTTTTGCAAGTTTAAATTTTTTTTTCCCCCTTTGTCTTTAGATCCAGTTATGTGTGATTGCGAAACTAAGACAGCAATAATAAATGGATTGCTAAAATATGTGTGACCCTTTTTATACACCCTAAACTCACACACTGAATACTCTCATTTAAAAGTTACCTTTTGTAACACTTGTTGGGTTCATGTACTTACAGTTCATTTTGTATTTTTGTAACACCTCAGTGGGTGGACTGGAGGGACTATTTTGAGTTTTTATTTTTATATATATATTTTTAATATGCCCACTCTCACCTCTGTGCCTTCTGGCTTGCAGAAGAGCTCAGAGCTTCAAAGTTCCTGCCGATGTTTTTGACTCTTTCTCGTAATGAGATGAAGTACTGTACATAAGGGGAAGAACTCTCAAGATGCTTTTCCAGGGGGCTTTGGAATACATTTGGTAAAATGTTTATGATGCCAAAGACCAGGGCTGGCTTCTCATTAGCTGATCTACCCGTTGCAAGTGTTACAGCGGCATTAGTCTTTTGGGTTAATCTTCAAACGTTCCCATATTTATACCCATCAAATACCAGTGACTGCCTGCGACACCCTTGTGTGCATTCGGGGAACTTGCTTAGTTAAACGCCACAGAATAAATGCAGAAATGTGAGCTAAACTTGACAAGATCAAACACACTGGTGAATGTACAGACGCTGGCCAGTGTTCTAACTGTGCTGCATTATTCATGTTCTCCAACATGGGGTTCCTAATGAGAGTCTGGTGGCTGTTTTTGGAGTTAGAGTCATGGAAATCAGTGTGACCCGTACTCGAGTCTGTGGACAAAGCTTTGCATGTGTGGTGCAGTGGATGTGGAATTAAAGGCCAACCAAGTTCATGAGCACTCCAAATTAGGCGAGTTTTGATTCAAGTTCTAGAAAATCATTCACCTTCATCACAGCCTCGTGTCTTATTAAGTTCTGTCTGTCTTAAAATTTTGCATTTACACATAAGTTATTATTTTAACTAATGTAGCATCTGAATAGGGGACGGTGATGATGGTAATTCATGTCAGAACATTCTGCAGTTTTCCTCAATCATAATGCTTAGTTATTCCAAGCCTAATTTTTTAACTTAAAAAAGTTTTCTTAACAGCATAATAGGCCATTTTGTGATATGCTGTAGACTTGACACTCCCTCCAGAGGGTTGCTCTCACATCAAGCAGCTAGGGCCTGTGGTTAAATGCAAAATTTACTGCTAGCATTGTAATAAGCCAGTGCAACAAAATAAGGATTATCACCCTGTGGCGTGCTGGTTCAGTAGGAGGACGCTGAACCAAAGGCTGAGCATCCATCCTATTAACACCACATATCCCTTGAAGAGTAAGCAGCAGGCTGCAGCCGAGCATGTTGTCTTCATCCTTGAATCAGAACTGGCAATAACATATTCAGACTGAAGGGCCTCAATTAGACACTTTAAAACTCTGTGTAATTGGTGTCTTTTTGCAGATTGCCTGTGGATATGTAGTGCTCAAATTAACACAGCCCAACTTTATGTCTGTAGTGCTGTGATTGTCATGCACTGTGATGGTGGCAAGGTAACGGAGACGCTGTGATTTTTATACTTTAATGTGTGCTTTGCTCTGTCAGACACCTCTGCTCTGAGATCATAGTTGTACTCATGTTACTGAACTGCACATGTCTACTTTGTATGCTATTTATTCATACAACACATGAAATCAATTGAGTTCAAGATTTGTTGCTTAAACAGTGCAGAACTTCTAAAAAAAAGTATTTCATTAAAGTAGGTTTTTTTACTTGAAATAATTTAGATTTAATTGTAATACAGGAAATACCATTTTTTCCTTCCTGATACCGATTCCGATACCCGAGCATATCGGCCGATACTGAGTACCGATACAAAACTAGCTGTAGGTTAAACCCTTTGTAAAACTGATTGATTTCCTGGAAAACATCTGTTTTATCTACGTGAAACCACTTTAAAGTTGATTTTTTTTTCAGGGCTAAATTGCGTAGTATTGGATCGATGCATAGACTTGCAGCTTTTTATGCAGAATTGGAGGCTGCTGGTATTGGCATCAGAACAACTCTTAATCTTAAGAACAATTTGTATTAATTGGGCTGCAACTAATGATTATTTTCAGTTACTTTCAATATCGAGTGAATGTATCAATTGTTTTTGTCTGTATTTTCTCTGTGAATCAGATACCAAAACATTGATTAAAAAAAAAAATCACTTCCTTGAGCGGCAGCAATGCTGTTTCCTCTACTTTTTCTTCACAGGCGTAGTTGCATTTTCTACACCGTGTGAATCCAGTCATGCCTTTACTGCTTGCTGCTTTGTGGCACTTCCTCTTTAATAGAATGAGCATAATAAGGATGAAAAGAAGACAAAGCAGTCTTCAGTAGTAGACATTCAGAGTTGGCTGTTGGTGTAGAGGCAGGAATGACTCATGTTACTGTAATTGACACATGTCTGGCACATCTATTCACCAAGGTCAGGTAAACTGTGGAAACTAGAGGAAATTACTTGGCACCACATAAATTGTGTAACAAATGATCACCAGTTATGACACTGATGGAGACCTTTTGGGGGAAAAAAAGAAGTTTAAAAGAATCAATATAGAGGCTCTCAGAGCTGGGAAAGATGTTTGGTTTTGAGTTCAGGAACAATTAGCGTTACTGTAAGTGTTTGACCTTTTTGTTATCCTAACAGTATCCACGAGCACCTAGCTACAGTATGAAAACATCCTGGTCTTTGCTGTCTATTTCCTATTTCCTCTGTCAGTATTAGTTCTATAGCAGCCCTTGTCGCTTCTCTGCGACTATGTAGACAGGCCTGACTGCTCTCCAATCTAAACATGTCAGCTTCACCGTGCCTTTTCCTCAGGCACAAGCAGCCCTCTGTTAGTCACCGAGGAACAAACACATGCGTAGCAAAGGAAAGCCCCAACCTCTGCCTCGGGTGCCTGAGTCCTCTCAGCTTAAAGAGCACCTCAGCGTGGCTACCAGACCCCTCCCGGGAGGGACCTGGTTAGTGGCCAGTACCTGCAGAGCCCACCAGAGTCCCCACAGAGCCCCCCACAGCTGGTGGCTGATGGTCTACGTGAGAGGGCTTGTCACACTCACCCCAGTGAAGCAGCAGCTGGGGGTCCAGTTCAGGCAGGGGGCTCTGCCCATGGATCAGACGCTGGCCTCCGTCTCTGTGCCTCCATGCTGGCAGACTCATGAATGTTTCAGCGAAGTGCTGTGAGGTCTGCCCGGAGAGTCTGGCCTAATCCTGCACTCCTTGAGCCATGCTGCTTCACCTTGCCACAGAGACGCTGCTTCTCATCGAGGGGGCTGAGATGTGGTCAAGCAGATGCAGATATTGAACTTCCTGGGGGCTGCTTTGGTCTCTTCCCCACCCCACTGTAAAGAGAGACAGGTGGGATTAGAGCACTCGGGCATCCAGCCTTCTCTCTCTCTCTGACTGTTAACAATCCCCGTATCGAAATCCTGTCAGCACAGTGCTTTGTGTCTTCCATTAGCATTTTGTTGTGGTGTGCATCTTGAATGGCTCGGTACGCTTCTAGAACCGCTCAATCTGGCAGGCGTCTTAAAAAGGCGATACATCCAATACTAATGAGGCTGCTTTCAAACTAAAACTGCATTGGCACTTTTGTCACTTTACAATTCGGCTTTGTTTTCCCAACCCCATTTGTTCGAATCATGCGCAAGTGGTTTTCTGTTGACAAAGTGACACGAGTAATAATGCACATTAGAGAGAGAAATTTGCCTTATCAGTTCTGGAAAACAGCCATTACTGATTCAGTACACAGTTACAGTATTGTAGCATTCAAATGTTATTCATGCACAGTCAGCAGGGGCGTCTCTTTTTCTCCCTGTGGTCATTGACTTCGGCTTGTAAGCTTCCTGTTTCTGATAATTAAAGGTGAAGTGTGTGTGCAAGTGTGTGTGTGTAAATGAAAGGGAGGCTAGATCATGAGCATGTTGCTCGACTATAGACTCTCCTGTGTGAGTGCAGTGGTAGCCTTTGCCCCGTAGAAAGCGCTGGCTGCTTCTGCTGCCCACTCGCTGACTAAGTAAAGGCTACATTTGCATAATTATCTGTTTAATTGGCGGGCTACTGCCAGAGTACGGTCCTTTTTTTTTGAGCTGTGGAGTCCGCACTAAATTTGTTACAAAGATATGGGGGTAGAGATTACAAAGCAAGCAAAGCGCCAGCTCATGGCTTTCTTCTGCTTAACCTGATAATCGTTTGTGCTCATAAACACTTTTCTGCCCACGCACATTTTTTTGCAAGATAATTTGCCAAATGATTTTAAAACAATCACGTTGCTCAGAAGTGACAAAAGTATCCACTACGATTAGGGACTTTATCATGTTACTGAAAATGAAATCAGTTTTCGGAGGAGGAAGGAGTTTAGTATCATTTACTGTAAATGCAGTTAATTAATATTTCAATGCCAGCCACATCTCGCTGTGAGCATGCAATCCTGCTAACTAATGTAAGTTGTTGAATTGAATAATAATAATTAAAGATCCCATGTTGTAAAATTGATATTTCCATGTCTTTATTTATTGTAAAAGTCAAGGTGCTTTATAAATACTGTAAAAGTATCAAAACGCTCAATCCACAGAGAAATGCACACAACCTGTATTCAGAAACTGAATGTCACAACTATAGCCTATATATGTGTAGAAAGTGCCCCTACAGTGCTGTTACAGTCGTTCCCCGGCTGCAATGACGGTGCAGCGATGCCGAGAGCACAGATGTGGAAAACCCAGAAACCCCTTTTTTGGGAGGGGGGTTTAAAGAGGTGGGCTCTAAAACAAAGCATTTCAGAGAGAGGGTGAATACAGTTATATTCAGACAGACAATATGAGAAAAACATGTTTTTTGAACATTAAAACATGAAACATGTTCTGTAGAAACCCATGATGCAAGTATGAACCTGAACATGAGCAGAATATGTCCCCTTTAAGAATATATGTGAACTTTTTAACAGTTAAAAAGGTGGTTGTGCCTCTGCTGAGCAAGCAAACACATGATGGGGGTCCCATCTGCGTTTTACAGTCCAGTGACAGTGGAAAAGCATTAGTGCCCCCTCCTCCTATCCCGAACCCCTCGCATCCCCCCATCTCCATCCTGTTTTCATCTCCCAGGCTTCAGCTGCGGCTCTGTGAAATGCTCGACTGCTGAACAATTAACTGAGAGACTGTGAACTATGATTCATGTAATTAATATTTTGTGCAGAAGAAGTGGAAGAAGGATTGAAAAAAAAAAACATAAAGCTAATTTTAATTGAATCAATCCCTGGGAACAGGTCAGAGGAGCACACTGAATTTATCACTGCTATCCGATTCCCATTGGCCGGTGCAGACATAAAGGTGTGCGCGTGATTTGTTTTTCTGAATAATGTAGTGGACACTCTGAACCTCCCTCTGAGACGGTATTCAAGCATGCACTTGTCTTTTCTCCCCATGCTGGCTTGGCGTAGTGGGAAATACAGTATTTAGGAGGAACTATGTGAGAGACTGTTGAATCAGTAACTTTGTTCTATATGACACCGCCTCAGCTCTGCAGGGTGTTGTGCTTTGGCATGCAGTCTCAGTTTCCCTCAGTGGCAAAGCTTGCGCTCACTCTGTGTGTAGGCTATCAGTGGTGGGTAGAGGGCTCCTTTGAAACTGACTATAGTACGAGTGTTTGTGCCCACTGCTGCTGCATTTGCTGCGCTGGGCAGCCTCTGATCAGCCTGAGCCTTGCCTGCAGAGAGCTGGCGCAGCCTCCAATCCTATTCTATGTTCAAAGGTAAAGCAGACCTCTCATAGGCCCCGTCTTTGATGTGCTCTTCGACACCAGAGTCATATCTCTGCCACTGCACATCTCCTGGCAGGCGACAAGAGCCAGTCCAAAGCAAGGAGGAGAAAGAAAACTTAATTTGCAAGTCACAATGCATTTCTACAGACATGCTTCAGATTCAATTGCAGGCCTGTTTCTTGAGCCTGTTGGTATTATTTACGAGGAGAGCACAACAACGGCAGCACAAAGTGGAGAATTAAAAGGGCTGCTGCATTTAAGCCTCCGGTGCTGGTTGGTTGAGAAGCTGAGCCAGGATTAGCAGTAGAACAATGGTTCCCTCACAATGAGCATCCTCCATATAGCATCACTGTATCTGCTGCAGATGGAAGGCACACCTATAAGCATCTGAATTAGACTGAATTTGCTCTGTTTGTTCATCAATCTTTGGATTGTAAATGACTCAAGTGACACATTATGTATCATTTAATCTGATATAATGTCCCCGGCCAACGCTCATTTTGCAGATCCTGCTAAGGTGTGTAAATTAGCTGAAAATAATGCAAATGATCCGAGCGAGGTGTTAAATTTAACATCACCCGGCTTGTTATGCGGTTTGCCAAAGACAGAGCATGGAACAAATGAAATCAAATGCATTTTGGTGCAAGAGGTATATGACCACCATAGCATCTCTGAGGAGTATCTGTCTTAATGATTTATACCGCCACAAAGACCTCTGAGAATTAGCAGTTGAGGGTGATATTCACGGCGTCGTTTCAGCGTTGCAAATGAGCATCCCTTGGATGCCTAATAGGAGGAAGAGGAGCTGAGAAAAGTGAGGAGATGCCCCTTTGCTGGCTCTGTCGGGAAAATGATACCAGTCTTGAGAAAAGGGATTATACTCCCTTGTTTCTAGTTTGCTGGGGAGACAGCCTAAACACTTTGGGTTTGGTTTTCGGAGCTACGGTTGAGTAACTCAAGCTTCGAGCTTGCAAAGCGTGAGTCAGTGTTCAAAGTTTATTTATTATTGGTTGTCATGAAAACAAAGCAGTAGCTATTGAATAGACATCTTTGCTCAGGGACACACCCACAGTTCAGCTTGGATAAATTCAGCTGTGATTGTACGGTGATGATGAATATATACTCTGGATTAATTCACATCTGTCCTTCCGATCAGTGCACTTCCTTTCTGATTCTTCAGGGTAATATATTCACTGGCTTCAGAGGGTGAGTGTCAGTTTTCATCTACCCTAAACTCGTAAGTGCTTACCTTGCTTGCTGTTAGACAAGTTGTCATGTTGGGCTCGACCATCACAAGGGGGATTTTCAAAGAGAAAGAGATTTGCTGCATGCCACACCCATGCTCTTTGGTGGAGTGCCAAAAATTTCAGTTTTGATGTGGAAAAACACCTTGAAAAGCAGTAGCTAATCCGCTGTGATAAGCTCTTTGTCAGCTGTTCATGTTGCAGGAACAGTCAAGAGAATCCAATCCTTACACACACGCGCCATAGTCAGGATTATAGCAGGTTTTGTTTGCACATTGGACACGAGATTGAAATAGATCCTTCTGAATGAATGGATCTTTGCCAAGATGGATGCTTTGGTGAAAATATCTTCTATTTGATCTCAGGAATCACATGTAGAGTGCTTAGTGTTGTTATACAATTACAGAACCTTATGGGTATAATTTAACAACCTCCTGGTTTGACGTCATATCATTGCTGCTTGCACCCAAACACCATGTTCATGTTTGTCAAATATTTTCTGAGAGCTCCTGTTCAGATATTCAGTGTCTCCCATCTGTGTTGGTCACCACCAGCATGCAGAGTGCACCGCTGCCAATCATATTTAAATGTTTACAATAGCAGACAAATGGTATCACACTCAACAGCTTTCAGGCATTTTTCTCTCTCAATTCACAACTTGCTGTAGCTGTTTGTTAGCGTGAATGTGATACTGATAATAATCTGACATTTGTTCATTTGTTATGTGCCAACTGTCATTATTGTCTCTTTCCAGTCTCAACCTTTACAACCATTAGATCATCCATAAACAGCCTAAATCAGTAATAATCTACAGTGTGCAGCGATGTGTGACAGTGTGGTGTGCACCAAGGGTTGTTTGATGCTCTTTTACCTACTGTGGTGAAGTCCAGTTGAAACCATAAACTGTAAAAAATAATGGACGTAGCAGCAGTGAGGTCACCCATTGGTTTGTGGACAAGCCACAAGTTTGGCATTTGGCTGTCGCCATCTTGACTTTTTGGAGCCAGTAGTGACCATATTTAGACAAGAAGGCGGCGCTGGGGAGGATGATGTCATCTGACATCTGTGGTTTCAATGGCGCTGCTAAGCTAAACCCATGAGCTAAACGCTAAAGAAGGGGGACATTTTCAACTCACTGAGGTGAGTCATCTGGCGGAGTTTTGCCGGCGGGTGAACGTTGACCTCTGTCGCAATTTGCTGCAGTGACATGGAGCCGGCTAAAAATCTGCAAACTTTCCCATCAAACTCATTCCCAGCTGCAGCAGGCAGCTGTTATTAGCTAAAAAAGCTGTCCTAAACTGTACACTATTGTCCAGACAGACAGAGTTAGTGACTAACTGGTGAACATAACTGAGCATTTAGCAGCAGAGACAGATATTTCCCACAAATTAGTGAAGACCAAAACAAAGCTAAAACGAGGTGAACCTCAAATGAATGCTAATATTAATCTGTCTGATGGATGTGTAAATAAGCAATTGTTTGCTTGTTTGCCATATCAACTTTATAAGGTGAGTATATGCCAATGTTATGCTTACAGCTTGGTCTTCTGCCCCCAATGGACAAACTAAATCTATTATTGCAGCTTTAATATCTTTGTAGTGCAGCAATAATCCTCAAAATGACCCACTATGCGCACAGTAGCAGACAATTACAACTAGAAATACTGAACTCATGGTTTTAGAGAGAAGCTGGAGGATTTTAGTTGACCTCAGTGTTGTCAGATTCTAGGAGCCAGGAAATGAAGCTCTGGCTATATGCACCATTGCCGTCCAGCTGGTAGCTCCAAGAAGTGATCACACAAGGCAATAAAGGACTTTGGGCGTAAAGGGTATATTTCAGTCCAGCAATGAGCACTGTACTTATTTTCAACATAAGTGAATATTAACCTCACTTTCTCTCTCCCTCCATGTGCACTTTCTCAAGACTTCCAGCTTGCTTAATATAAAGTATACAATACTGTAGAGACTTATTTTTTTTTGCGATCGGTTTGTTTTCATGATGCATCCAAAACGGTGATAGAAATAAGATATGCAGGTGTAAAATGTGTCCAGTGATCAAATTTATTGACTTACCAGCATGCCCTTGGATGCTCAGCAATCATCATAACAGCATATAATGTGAAAAGTTACCCCTCTACTACATCTCCTCCATCTTTTTTATTACCTTATAATCTCCTGGACAGAGTGGAGCTTTGCAGCGACCAGCGCATTTAAACCCTTTGGAACCAATTGTAGGAGAAAGGCTGTCTTGGGATGCCCTCAGTGGAGAGCAGCTAGGCTCATTAGTTAAATCCCCACCGTGGGCTAATACAGCCCTCTAGGAGCGAAGGAGAGAGGAGGAGAGAAGAAGACATTTCTTTGACTCCTTCTCAGGGGTTTCTTTCCCACATTTTCTTGCATGCATCAGCAGCTAAGAAGGTGATGCACGTCCCTCGTTTTGAAGCCGCCTTCAGCGTTCTATTGAAGCACTTCATTGGGGTTTCACAGTGCTGGGTGCTGTGCTGGTGTTCACATGGAATGAATCTATCATGATCAAATCAAATGTGATCTTGTTGTTTACTACAGTAAAACATAAAAAATAAAAAAAGACTCTCTCCATGAACTTTCCACTTTGAGAAGGCCCTGTCCAGCCTGGAGGATTACTGACTTTGCACAGAATGTCCCAATGGTTCTTCAAAATGTGGCGTACACTTGCATGTAATTTGACCTTTTCCATTAGTAAGTGAGAGTAAAACTCTTGTTTTGTTCATAATGATTGGGGAACTGGAGGCCACAATGCAGGCAGGTCCCCACTTAACCAGAATTTATCTTTTTGGCAGTAAGAGGAGGGGTTTTGAGTGCTGTTATCTATGGCCTCCCCCTTGAACAAGTAAACAGCCCATTTATTATTAACTCAGGTTTAAGGTAGAGCATTAATCCTCTCTGACAGTTTGCCTACTTGTTAAGGCAGCCAGTTCTTCCTCCACAGCAGATGGCTTTCAGCTGCTGTTAGTCTACTACGCAGCCCCACTAGATAAGAGCTGAGAACCCTCCAAAGTTTGTGCTGCATTGTCTCGATCGGCAATGAGTTAATGTGAGGCAATTACACTTATCGGTTCTAAACGTTTAACTGTTCGGAAATATCAAGATACCGCAGAGACCGTTCATCAAAATACCCCGTCACATGTGTAATTCATTTTGGCAATTTTCAACAATCCTTCAAAGATGGTACATCTCCAGCTGATTTTTACTCAATTGGAATGGTCACTTCAAGTCCACTTAATCATAAATTTCAGACACTGGAATTGGCTGCTCCCATTGGATGACATAAAGTTTGGCCCCTTCTACACTTTCCCTGCTGTTGCTGTTGATAATTGCACAAGAGCTCCTGTAGAGCCAGCTGTCGAAGTAGTGTCCTGACTTGAACTTGAAAACTGAGTCACCCCGAGACTGGCTCGTCGGCTTTCTCTTCGACTTGTCTGCACAAAATCCCTTTTACAACGGGGACGGTAGGACATCTCAACAATTCAATGATCCAAGGTTGTTTACTAAAGATACATTCTATGTCTCTTGTTGTTCGCATTACAGAGAGAGAACCTCTCTCGCCCTGCTACCCTGTTCTCATTCGACCCTACACTCCTCCAGTAGTGTAAATGCTGGCTGAATGTTTGTGCTTACAGGGATGATTTCATGGTTGAAATGAAGCAGTTTTGTGGAGAATATAAGGGTTGGCTTTCTATTTTATCAGCGAGTATGCCTAGGACTCCAAACCAGGGAATTCTATCAGTAGACAGGTTAAAAAGGCAATGCAGACTTTAGTACACTGAAGAAGGGGATATCTGTTTGCTCTCCATCAACACTGTAGCACATGAATCAATGGGAGCCTGTGGGAATCAAGTGTGAAGCTGGGAGAAAAAGAGGTGAGGGAGGGAGGAAGAGAGGGAGGGAGGGAGTACTTTCCGACTTGAAGGCCCTGTCCCTTTTTTGAGTAGTGGTAGCACTCCCTGTGTGACAGTGCCAGTCCTCTGTGAGGAGAAAAAAGGTCCCCCCTTTTTTGCCTCCAAGAGTGAAGACAGAGCTGACAGCAGAACTAATACTAATAGTTTATAGCTTGGAACTAAAGACAGGCACTCAGAATATCTGTGAACTACAGTGGGTCTTGTCTTCAGTTACTCCAACATCTGGCTCGCAGTTTTTTTTTCCAGCATTCAGTTTACTTAAGTGACATAAGCTTTGCAGCAAAATGATCAAAATGAGACACTGCAGAGACACTTAAACAATTCCCCACCTGATGCAGCCTCGCACTCCTGGCTGTTATAGAATATGCAAGTTCAAAATGAACTCAATGGGATAAAAGTACACAGATACAGTATTCCTTCAGACTATCTATGCACTTTTTTTCTGGAGTATCTATACATTTTTTTTGTAATCTCAAACAAGGCGCGCAGCAGTAGAGCTAGAATAAAGAAATTGTTTGATTTTAATGAACGCAGCTCTAATTCCCTCTTCACCGCTGATTATGAAGGAGGAAATGTATCCGACCACTGCTGAGATAAATCAGCAGGCATAAAGAGCCGCATGAATTACGACATGAAGATAATTCTGTCATTCTTTTGGCTGTTTCACACATTCATTTCTGCTCTTTTGGTTTTCGAGACGGAACGTGAACGTTACACAATAGGGTATCTGGTTCAATTAAGCAACTTTTTCCGACTGAAATGTACTTTCTCTAAGCCACTATAACACTTCAATACTGCTGTATTCAGCATTCATGCCATGGCAAATACAGAGGATTGTCTTGTACAAACACTTTTGCCCAAAAGTGGGTCTTTTCCAGGGTTTGAAGTTATTCATTCAGAAGCGCCGTGGTATTGCGAGCACACGGAGAAGGAAAAGAACGATTTGTTGGAATCACCAACTATCCAAATGTAATGGAATATCTTATTTTGTGGGCATGCTTAATTTGGATTAACCATATGAAAGCAATTAAACGGAGGCTTCCATTTATGGAATGGCGGGAACAGAAAATGTCAATTTAACTGTTACCACTGGAAAGTATGAAATAAGACTGAGAGTCTTGTAACCACTCTCTGCTCCTATTTCAACGCAGTGTGTGTGTGTATTTCAGTGTGTGTGTGTCAGTCTGAAGCTGTCTGTCTCTGCCTGCACACGGCACAGACACTGCTCTGATGTCACCGGCAAGGTCACATAGAAGGCACTACATCCGCCCATTCAGCACCAGGTTTTACCCCACCCCTCTGCAGCCAGACCCATGCTCTACAGCCAATGAGTGGATGACTATTTCTGTTTGTGTGTGCATACCTCTGTGTGTATGTGTAATTATGTGTGTTTTAAAGAGAGAAAGAAAAAAAAAAAAACTTGAATTTGCATGAGTGTATTCACAACAAATGTGACACAGCAGCAGTGTGTGTGCAGGCGAGACAAAGACTGTTTACATGCACACCGGGGCACACTTACATCTGATGATGTTGCTCATAACCTCAGTCTCAAACTGTGATGCCGTGTTTATGTACCATGGCGACTCGCCACGGTGAGATCATTACCCACCCTGCTAAATATATTTGTAAAATAATTGTATTTATATTCAAAACCTCAGCGTGGTAAACATGTGCCGCTGTTGCGTGCCACAGGCAACGCGTGTCCTCATCATCACCTCAGATTCACCTCAGCTCTTCAGTCAGACATCTGAGAGGCAATGACATGAGACGCACCTGTAGACGTGAAACTGCAGGAAGCAACAAATAACTAGTAAATACTAGAGGTGCAACTAACAATGTTGTTAGTGAAATAACTTTTTACATTTGTGAGGACGGTTATCTGCACAGTTATGTTAGTTTTAATTAATAGGATCAACATATTTAATGAGTTATCAAATTCTATATTGATTAATTGTACATCATTCAACTAAGAAATTAGCTGATGCACCACTGCTGCATTATGTGCAATATCAAACATTATTAGTGTGGCGCTGTGTGATCCTGTGTGTACATGTGTAAATCCCTTTTAACTACAACTTGTGTTGTAATAATTGGGGCATTTTGGGGAAGGGTTGTTTTTTTGCGATGGGTGCAGGCAGCAGTAAGCTTGATTGTGTCTATCAAACAGCTGGTAAGTCACCACACTGGTGGGAAACACGGCTGACAGGTAGTGGAGAGAGCTTGGTAAACACAAGGTTGAATATCATCCTTTGTGTTATGCTGCTTCCCTCAGTATAAGGCATGGTACTATTTTAATGTAGGCAGTTTATTTAAAGCTGTGGCGATCTTCTATATTTTTCTTCATGTCAACATATCCCCTGAAAAAACCAAAGCCAACAGTGTGTTAGTCTCTCATTACTCTGACTTCTCTCCCACGTCTGTGACCATCAGCCCTGTTTCTACTAAAGGTGGGAATCTTTAACTAATATATTTTATATAATATATTTATACTTTTGGCTTTACAAAAGGATACAATATTTCCCAAAAGAGCAGTGCACTTTATTGTTGGTAATTGTTGTCGATAAGAAACATCACCAAACTTATCATTTCTGGAGAACAAATGTTGTTAACAAACAAATAAATACACCCCCTCCCATCACTGCTCCTTCACAACTTTACCGTGTGCCTGATTTACCGTCCCTCTTGTTCCCACTCTTTCCCCTGTCCTGTGCACCAGCACAAACGGAATAGTGCGTGTGGCTCAATCCGAGCCACTTTGTTTGGTTCCCATTTACAGAGCCCGGGCGGTGTATAAACACTGGATCTTTTTTCAGCACGCACAGAATGGACAGCGAGTGGAACGTGAGGAGATATTTGACAAAAAGTGTCTTGGATTAGAATCACAGACTCCACCTTTAAGACTACAATGTTATGAAGGAAATGTGACCAACTAAGGGGAAGGAAGGCAGAAGTAACAACATACAGTAGATTACATCCTGTCTCAAGACAAATATTGTTAATGCACATTGCAGCTTTAGGCTGAACAACTAAATCCAGCTGTTAGTTCCAAAACAAAAGACCAGTTGATAAATTATATTAGATGTAACCTGGGGAAGTTACCAGCCCATGAAAAAAATATTTTAATAGTAACAGTGACTTGATCTCAACCCTAGATTTGTTAAAGTCTTGCAAGATGGGTAAGGTTAGACATTAACCTTGAATATTTAAGGTTAGGGTTAGGTCATTGGAAAATGAGTCTAGCAAGAGTTTTTGCCCATTTTCGTAAATCTAGGGTTATCTTCTAGACACGAGCCTAATATAAGGCTTTGCATTTAATCTACCGTTGTTGCAGATCAAAAATAAGAGAAGCCTTGGTGTGCATATTTATTATATGCTGTAGATGGAAATACAGGACTAAATGCTGTGCTGTAAACAACACATGCAACAAAATGTGAAGAACTCTAACAGCTATAATCTCATATTTGTTTGTGATGCTTCTTTTAAAAACTTAATACCACAAATTTAAATTCTAAGAGGTTAAATATCTCGTGCTCTGCAAAGACACGGTAGTGTCCTTCAACTCCTGCAGCTTACTCATCCAAATCAACACTCTGCAGCCACTGAGTGCATTAGAGTGTCGGCTGTACATGTGTGAATGTGTCAGGAGAGATAGAGACTGGATTTGTGAGGCAAAGTGCACGAATGTGTGACACCAAGTGTGAGTGAGTGTCCATGTGTGAGAGTGAAAAGGTAGAGAGGATGCATGTGTTTCAGTGTTTGTGCAAGGCTGTGTGCGCATGTGTACATACTTGTCTGTATACAGTATGTGTGTGTGTGTGTGTGTGTGTGTGTGTCTGTGTGTGTCTGTGTGTGTGTGTGTGTGGGCCTGCTCTACAGTGCGCTGGGGGCCAAAACACTAGAGATTGCTTTGATCTGGATTCTCTGTGTCTCGTCCAATCACAATCATGTCACCAACTCCCCACGGCAGGAGCGACTCATTCATGGTGCAGAGAGGAGACCCTCCTGCATGTTATTACTTTATATACACTTCATTTTACAAGAACTATGCTCACAAAATGGCTTCATCCCACAGAAGCCTCACAATAGTGACGGACAAAAGGATTTTACTGTCACTGGCAGGGACGTGGCACACAACCAGCTGCGTGCACATTTAGGAGCAGCTGCAACGGTCAGACAATAAAGCAACAAAAGTATCTGAAAAGTTGAGGCAGGTTTGTGTGCAGTGGAGTCTGCCAGGTATGTCGACTGCTGTTAACTTGCTCCCAGAAACCGGAAGGAAGAATTTAACAACCTACAACACTGAAATATTTATGTCCAGCTGACACTTCAATCACACTTGGAGGTTTTTTTTTTTTTTTTTTTTTTAAATCTGTCCTGCATTTAACTAAATGATGAATTATACACTTTAAACAGTTTGCTCTTGTGACATCTGGAATTAAAACAAAATGACATTTTTCCAAAAGGTGATGCTCATTTAAAATATTTTCTTTAATATCAATAATTAATTTGACTGATGATAATTTATTATACATTGATAGTTGTTTAAATTCCATTCTAATGCACAAATAAAAACAAAATGCTCATAATGTAAGAGACATGTCTTGACTTCAGGCTACAAGAATGAGTTTTTACCCACATTCAAAATACATTAGACCGATGTTGCTGCCTCAATGTGAAAGCACAGAGCAGTATTTGTTTAGATGGCTGTTAAAGTTAGATGAAAAGACATTGTAATCAAAATGGATTAGGGAATTTAATATGTCTTCCTTCTGGCTGTTTTGAAACTACAACGGTGCTCAGGATTCTTTTTAGTCCAGCTATGATTTGTCTCTTAAAACAATATGGATGTAGCCCAAAGACTCGAGCCTGTGAGCATAAATCAAAGACATTTAAATGCATGTACAACTTGTTATTACACAGGAACTTTAATTCACCAAAATCCAAGGGTAAAAGTAACAGTAGCCTATCCCATATTTAACACAGTAATGCTAATTTCCTCTTGGCTCAAAGCTGGAAATGGTGGAGCCTCTAAGTGCATTTCCATCCACCTATTTTTATCTGCATTTTCAATTTGCGTGGAGAAACACTTGAGTGAAAACCCTGGAAGTAAAAAAACAATAAAAAAAAAATAGTCAAGATGAAATGAAAAATGGCTATTTAACCCTTTTAGATCATATTCCCTGTCATAATGTGGACATATTTAACAATATATGCCAAAAAATCAGTTTCTTTGTATTTTTATGTAAAAAACATGATCAAAATTCTTTTTTTCTTCCTGTAAAACAAAAAATGTGTGGCAGACGGTGAACTCTTGGTTTGTGTGGACCGATGAGGAGACTGGAACCTCCCTCAAATTAATACATGAAATTAACATAAATGCTATATTTCCATCACATGTTCCATCATTTGAGGTTTGCCTCTTACAGATTCTGCATGTGAACGCAAAATCTGTAGGCAAGGGACAAGATTTTGAGATCAGGTTTACGTTTGTAGTCCGAGTAGTATTGACGAATCACGTCTGAGCGGGGGTGGGACTTGTGTCCGTTGTTTCAGGTAAACAGTCCGCGTGCGGAGCGAAAGAGGCGGAACGCTCGAAATGTCGTCTGGACCTAAAACAACTGCAAAAAGTATTGATGTTTGTATATTGTGTGGAGAAACGTCCGACTCGCATAATAAAAGAAACAAATCGGATTACACAATTACATTTAAAAAATAAAAACTCCATTCTTGCATCTCAAGTTGTTAGTCCGACTGTAAACAAAGAGCGGCGCACGGAAGAGGAAGTCTTGGCCCGGACATCCTGAGAGAGAGGAAGAGACTCAAGTGAGCTGCACTGGGAGCACAGAAAACTTGTCCGGTGCCCCCAGAGGCCAAGATGTTGTCAGTAAAAAAAAAAAAGAGTGAGAGAAGATATTGCTTCTTTCATAGTTTATTTGGTACCCTGACACCTAAACACTACTGTTTATTTCAATGCTCTTAATATTTGCGTAACAGTAAATGGAAGCATGCACTTTTATTTTATTTTCTGGAACACGGTTAAAATTTGCGCAACATTTGGATAAAAAGTTGACCACGGTTGTCTTGACATTGCCCAAATAACTGTATGATAAACTAATAAATCAAACAGCCGAACTACCAGGCAGTCCTCATTCAGGTTTGTTGTTAATCAGCGACCTCAAGTGGTCATATTATGATGAGAGCAAAGGAGGAAGTCAGGTGACGTAGTCTAAGAACAACAAAGTCTGCGTAGGGAGGAGGTCGGGGTGGTGGATTTGTCAAAAAACACAAGACTTTCACCCGGGAGATCGGCGTTCATGTCTCCTGTGAAACCAAAAGTAGTT
>JAOVVB010265784.1:0-18631 GCA_028570985.1 Heterobranchus longifilis | reverse complement strand
CGACCAAATAATATGTACACACACACACACACACACACACACACATATATATATATATATATATATATATATATATATATATATATGCAGTGTATCATCTTTGGGAAATCAAAGACAACATGGGAGCTGTTAAGAGTCGGGCTCTGTTGCAGTAAAGCATGCTGCAAGGCATGGCTTCACAACAAGTCATTAACAAGCTAGCAGACAAATAAAACAGATAATCCCAAATGTAAATCTCGGCACCACGGGCCCTAAGTCAGCCCCTGAGTTGGCACAAGAATCAACTGCTCCCTTCTGATGTCTGTATTAATGCTGCGACAGTATCTGTGCATGAGCGGTTTATTTTTCCACTGCATTAAGAGAAATTATGGGTGTGAATGAATTGTGCGAGGCAAAGAGCAAGTGGGTGGTGCAATGATGGAAATAGTTAAATTACAAGCTAATATATGCAGCCTCTGAACATTTGATGTGATTATAAAAATCATATTAGCTCATTTTAAAATAAAGGAATAATTCTCTTTTTTAATCTAGTTAGTTGCTCGGGATGCAAAACCAAACTATAAAAACAACAAACCGTTCACTACACACAGTTGTTAGGTTGTGTGCATGCAGGATTCTCCCTTCCCTAAAACCAAAAACTGTAACCCAAAAACCACAATACAAACCCAACTTGTAGAACCGTGCACCCCTATCAGTTACAAGCAACAAGGTTTGGATTAGAGGTGTAAATCAGGTTTTATCATGATACAATATTATATCGATTCTTTGGACAATGATACAATAAATGCTGATATCTACTATGATACGATAGGATTTCGATTCAGTTTAATTGAATTCAGTAACCTTCGATCTCGGGCTGTTCCATATCATATTGTTGCCGATAATACCGATATAATAAATAAAAAAGTTTCATATCATGATATCAACGATACAGTTGAGCCTACGCGTTTCTCTCTTCCAGACATTTAAATTAAAAACAAACAATTCTCTTTAATAAAACAAATAAATATAAAGTGGATTTCAAAATAAAGGCGCATCTTAAAGATGATGTATGAGATCAAATATTCACTTTGCATCTGTTGTATTGGATCGTTGATCATTGAATTGATATATTGATCCAGGTGGGACTGCGGATGAAAATTAGCATTCTTGCTAACTCTTCATGTATTTTTATACTGATGTTCATTAACATGCTCTGTCTCTATCAAATTAATACATAAATGAAATAAAATCGATGTATCGTTACACCCCTGGTCTGGATTAAGACACCATGTGTGTCCACTTCCTGTTAGCACAAGAATAAACACTTGCACTTGATGTCAGGGCTGCAGCTGTGAACAGTCTCTGTAAGGGTGGAGAAATACGGCACACGCATGTGCGACAGTGTTTGGGGGTGTAGAAGGGAAGCGCTGCATAAACAAGCAAGAGAGTTATGACTTTGTCCTGTAACCAAACGTTTGGATAGGGCCACATATATCATCATTGTGCATCAACAAGCTCAAATTTACGTGCAGGGAGACGTGATTCATCGAAGTATCTTGCACATTCTATCTGCATAAATCCCCTCATTGGTTTGCTGCCTGCAGCCTCGCCGGTGAATAATTGCTGGGCTGGCGTGAGAGGAACCAGTGGAGGGAAAACACTGTACGCATGTCACCCAGTTAAGAAAAATGTATTAGTGACTTCCTAAGGTAAGCAGAAACTCTGCATTTGGGGGGAAAAAAAGGTCACTTTCAGGACAGAGCTACTTTTTCAGCCAATCAAAGTCAAGTTTGTGTGGAAGTTCTGCAGACTTCTACCTTTAAGGTGGGCTGTCACTTAAGATTTATGTTGAGTGTACTGTGCCACATTTTAAAGCCTACCCTCTACCCCACTCACCGGGTAGTGGCATAATAACAGATGAAACACAAGTGAAAAGATGGCGGGGATCTCTTACAGCCACGGCGGCATCTGTGATAGCAGCCATCAGTCTGACGAGGCCTGACAATGTTAGAGTGGTAGTCTGATGCACTGTGCAAGAGCTGGCCCTGATTCTGAGCACATGAGCTCTGGTAGTGGCCTTGATGAGCAGCTCTGTCACTCTGTGTTTCTCCTAAAAGTTCAGCACTCGCTAGGAGCGGTGGAGGAAACAGAAAGGCCACAAGCAGATGACGGCAGAGGCAGACAACTGAAAGGACTTCATCTGACAGACCATCTCTGCTCTGCTTTTCTTCAAAAACCCTTCACGTGTGGAGAGATTAAAGGGATAGTTCGGGTATTTTGAGGTGAGGTTGTATGAGGTACTTATCCATAGTCAGTGTAACAGTAGATGACGTTTGGCGCGGCTCCAGTTTGGAGAAGCAGGCGAGGAGGACAGACACAGAAGCTGAAGAATGTACTGCAGTGGATGCTGCAGCAGTTAAATGTATAGCTTCCATTTCTTGTCCTCCTGTCTGCACACCAACCACCATCTACTGTAGGAAATACACTGACTGTGGATAAGCAACTCACACAACCCCACTTCAAAAAATCTAAACTATCCCTTTAACTATTATTCTGGGATTGACAACAATCAATTACATATTGATATGAAAGTTTGAGACTGTGACAGGAAGGATGAATTCTCTTGTCTTGATCAAATCACAAAAAGTCAAAAATCCAAAACGGTAACTCAGCCAGTGCAGAAACAACAATGTGGCGCCTGGCAGTGAGATTCATGCGTACAGGGACGTGAATGAACAGGTGTCTTTATGAGGGGATACACACACTGACGGGGATATACAAGGCAGACACCACACACAAACCTATATAATCCAGCCAATGCACTTTTCCGACATATCTCTCTATTGTCAATTGTCAGACAAGTTAAAGTTTGGCAGCATCAGCATGCCCCTCCAGTCCCAGAGTCACTTGAGGTGAGCCAGTTTCTAAAGCAACCGTTACAGCAAGATAACAGCAAGTCACAGAGTTTCAAAGGCATGCCTCCTAACAGCATTAGTCCCCGCAGAAGCAAGGTGCCAAGCATGACAAGAAGGCTCTCCAAGTGGATTAGAAGCCAGCGCTGAGCTCTGAGAGTTGGCCATTTCCTCCAAACCACCTGCATGTAGGTGAGAAGCAAACAGAGCTGAAGGATTTTGGAACTGGAGGATGACAGCCGGTGCAGATTACCTTACGAGGGAAAAGCTATACTTTCCCGTGTTGATATTCTCCCAATTCTGCTCTGCCTTCTGTGCCATGTGAATTGATTGTTTAGTGCATATACACCTGTCATGGCTCCCATCACCCCACCAAAACCCTTTTTCCCTGCACCACTCCTGCTGCTGGAGGGATGGTCTCGCCATGTGGCCGGCAGATGGGACGGCAAGTCTGCCAGTACCAGGCTTCCCTGCCCTCTACACCCCCAAAATTAGAAAGGATGTTAAAAAACAGAAGGACATACAACACGGGTTGCATTCAGCTAGACACTGGTCCCAATAAACAAACGAGTCCCCTCAGGCATTTTTCACATCCCAGCTGTAGTCTCTGACAAGCCATTCCATGATGCTGCTCTGTGCAGGGACAGGCTAATACCTCTGATTAATGTGACAAAGGGTGAGCTTCAAAGTATTTATCACTGAGCAACACATCTGCTTGGATTGGATAACTTCCATTATTTTTGCCGCGGATAGATTAGCAGCCAATTGTGCAGCTGGTCATCGGCAAAAACTGATTATTCACACGCTGACATTTGTACTCACAGTCCTGCGATGAGCGGTGGCGAAAGGTGAACCGCAAGTGGCTCCGGTTCACGTCCTCAATTGGGATAGCAACCTGAGATAAAGGACAGGAAGGGACCGCGTGAGACATCAATCAACACAAACTCACAAAGCAGATTTTTTAGGGGCAGACACGCCGGGAGCAGAATGAGCTTTTCATACTGTTTAGAAATTAACTGAAACTAGAAAAGTGCAGTTTGAGATGCGTAGAATAGTTTATGGTGCTGTAACAGAGTCCTGCATTCACCTAACTGTACAAACTTAATATGGAAGCAATAAACGGGAAGATAAGTCCAAACTTTATTTAGAACATTTTGTTGCAACACACCCCATGAAATTAAACCCCCCCTCACCTCCCTGAGCTGAATCTCACTCAATTGTCCCTCCGAGCTCCCTTACAGTCAAAATAGCAGCGAAGATAACAAAAACTGTGATTTATCCATCTCATATTGTGCCTAATTTCAGCGGATCACAACATATCAGTATGGTATTACTCTGCAGATGCTCTGGCTCAAAATGAGACCAAAGCTCTCTGTGGATGTCAGTTTCAGCAACGGCTTGTTTTTAATCGAGCCGAAAACTTCTGTTTTCATTCCTTTAAGTTGCAAGTGATAATAATAATAATAATACCGTGAAACATTCTGCGACAGAAGATCTCAAACCTTATCCCTGATATGCTGTCATGAATCAGTAACTTTTAATGTCTATACATTTCTGCAGCCACCACATGAACCATTTAATCTACTGCATGTATCGCCGTCTCTACGCTTCAAAGCTTCATGGAAAAATATATCCATTCACTACTGGTGTTGTGATGAATAATGTATTTAAGAATTATATCAAAGGGTGGTATGGCAGTCGAGGTGGAAAATAATGACTGAAATATTACTGTGGATTACAAAGCAGAAGTAGTGAGGAGGCAGAAGTAAGGAGAGACACCTTGATTGTTTCAAACCAGCGCGGCTGCTTCACTTGGTAGTAGATGACGGACTTGTACTCATTGATCCCGTCGTCTCCAGCTCCGGGGAAGATCACACTCTAGATACAGAGAAAGAAAACACACGTCAGACTGGTTATCTGGTTATAACCGGCATCGCTGTAGGTTCAAAATCATGGTGGCTGAGTCATTATCAGAACATTAGCACCCTCGCAGCATGTGGAAAATTGACTACCACTTATTTCATAAAATGCAGTCCCTGGGGCTGAATGGCCTTTAAAGGTCTGGATGCACTTCATGCATGCGCACCTGCCTGTTGGCTGCCAATCCCATGACAGCATTGTGGAAATAAGAAATAAATTAGAAATTAATTATTCACGAAGGAGGGGCCGAGGCTCCCGTGCAGTGGAGGGAAGCCAAGCACGGGGAAAAGCAGACCAGCTGGTGCTGATGGATCCAGGCCATGTAAATTGGTCTTCCTAGTGGGTCCCCTGAGTCTCTACAACAGGTCAGGGTGCGCATGTGAAATACTACGCTCCCCCTGGGGGATTTGGCACGAGGGCTGGAGTGACAGCGGATGGCACGCATGCCTTGTTTTCTATCAATCTGCGCTCCGCCTGCCTACCTCTTTCCTCCCACTACTCCAGCTGACTCCCTGGCCTGGCGCTGCTAAAATACTCCAACACTAATGGCTTCTGACAACCAGCAATTATGAGGAATAACAGGCCTCGTCTCCCCCAGCCATGCTGAGCAGATCCGGGGGGCAGGTGCTGCAGCAGCTCTAGAAACTCTTCCCCTCCACTGAAAGACGGGGAGGGCAGAGCGGCCGAGGTCTAGCCGCAGGCGAGAGGGGTTTTGTGGAGGGGGGGGTGCTAATATGTCAAGGTGATAAGAAGTCACTGTCCAGCCTCTCGGCACACAACATCACACATTTTGAGACAGACGAAGGATGACAAAATCAAGAGGCAGAAAGAGGCCAGAGAGAAAAGACAGAGATAAGAAGGCTGAGACGGAAACTTCCAGAGAGAAAGACACAAAAAGTGAAACTTATCAGTAATTACATATCTCTATTTTCAAGTGCCTCATGTATGGAGGCTTCTTTATTACATTACATAAATGACTTCATGAAAACAAAACCTTTTTTTCTTCTTTTGAGGTAGTAGTTGTTGCGACCCCAGTCGAAGGTTAGGGTGAATTAAAGATCAAAGATCGTGCTGAAACAGCTTCACACATTAAAATGACATCGTTTCTCATCTCAGAAACAGAATTTCCTTCCTGACAATTAAAATCCAGGAAGGAAGAGGAGGAATTTAACCAATTAGCACTGATCCCCGGAGAACCAAACAGATGAGATCGAGTGTTTCTATGAAAAGCTGCAGGACAAGATGTTGAAATGAGCTGCAGCGACACACTGACTGACCGTAACCTTGTGCAAACTGCGGTAAAAAAAAAACACTCGAGACGCATATTCTGAATGTGCTGTATACACGTCCAAAGAATGCTCCCAAAACCTGAATAATATCGGCAAATCCCACATGTCTTAATCGGAAAATGTTATATTTTACAGAATATCCAAATGGAATATGCTGTATCAAATTCGGAATATCGTCATATTCTTATTACCGTCTGTTTCTGTGAGGTGAATCTCATAGATTTGTCCATGTACTGAATTGCAAATGATCCAGAAATAAACACAATGAGACCACTTGTCTAGCAATGAGACAACCAGTCATTGTCTGTGTTGTCAGATATCCTAACAGCTGACAGAAGAAGCCAAGGTCATCACCGCTTTCTGCACTTACAGTATAATCACCACGGATCCTTATACTTCCTGCCTGCTGGGCCAAATCACAGACAAAGCCTCTCAATCTAAGACTAATGTGTATAATTGAGGCAGCTAAGGATAATAGCGCTCTCCTCTGATTGGCTGTTTGCAGGAGGCACAGATCACTCCTCCACCATCAGCCCATCTAACTTTCACTCTCACTCAGTACACAGGCAACTCAGTGTGGACAGAATTGGACTAATACCTGTAGAATTAAGTACAATTATTAGGTATACCTTGAAGTGGGGTAGTATGAAGTACTTATCAACAGTCAGTGTATTATTACAGTAGACGGCGGTCGGCACAGTTTGGAGAAGCAGACAGGAGACACAGAAGTTAAGCAATATGGACTGGCCACACAGCAAAACGTATTTTAGCCACCTAAAAAATTAATATCAGTTTAAGTGCACACTATATTTAGAATATTTTCACTGCTTTACCTCGCCAAACATCTCCAGACTCATTTGACAAAAACAGCAATTTTACCAGAGAACACAGGAGCTGCTGGTCTGCCGCTGCCTCGATCGGTTAGTTTGTTAGTTCCTAACTTTTTTTAAAACACCAAAGTCACACAATAACACAAACTACTGTAACTAACTGATCAAGGCAGCGGTAGACCAGCAACTCCTGTGTTCTGTGAGGTAAAATGACTGGAAATCGCTTTCTGATGGCAAATATTCTGAACTGAACTAAACTTAAACTGATATTGATTTTTTTAGGTGGTTAAAATATGTTTTTTTGCTGTGTGGCCCCGTCCACAGCGATAGATTGCTTAATGACAAGAAATCCAAGCTCACTAAAATGGTGGCCCCAAAAATCACGACAGAGTTCAATTAAAAGTCTCAAAATCAAAAACTGAACAATCACAGACACGTGAGCACACACTCCCACAGACACACACCTCACTGCCTCAGTCAACCTCCTCTAAACCTCTCACTTCTCCCATTAACTGATGTTCTCTGCAGAACAAGAGCGAGTGGAGTCGAGTCAGGCAGGAGGCCACAATAATTAAACATCAGAGAAAGGGGTCATCGGCTAGAGACTTTAGATTAGGACATTAGACACTGACGTGTCGGCACATGATTAAAAAGTCGACAGCACTCGGAAGCAGAAGTCCATGAAACGTGCTCCAACTTGCAAGTTGCACGCCACCGTAATGATTTATGTTGAGTTGTTTGTGTCTGTTTGGAGAGAAATTCAATGCGACTAATGGTGTTAAGCTTCAAACCTGTCAGACTTTCTTATGCAACAAGTATGACGTCTGAAATTATAATTATTAATTGCTGACCATCACCAAAATATAATTAAATGGTTTTCAGTTTTCATTCAAATAAATATGCAATAATTTGAGATAGCTTGCTAACAAACAAACAGAAGGGGGAGAAAATTATCTTTGCAGCTTCATTAGCAAAGGTAATTATGCCAGAAGGGAAATGCTGATTTCACACCTCTCGTCATTTTAAACTTTAAAACTATGCTGCTCATTCTGCCTGACCGCGTGCTCGGTCTGTAACTGACAGTGACAAAGTTTCGATTCCTGCAGTGGTGAGCCAAATTTTAGGCAAGTCAATCAACCACAAAGCACCAGTATTGCATTCTGTCATTTTTGTCGGCTGGCGAGGCGTACAGTCTGGCCCGTGTATCACGCTGCTTTATAGGAGTCCTGGTCAGTTAAGCAGCGTGCTGAGCTGAGTGAGATTAAAGAAAGCCCGGTAAATCACAGACTGTCTGAGAGGCCGATCGGCTGGAGCGCTTGTGTCCTGAATGCTGAGAACGAGCAGGACCACGGGAGAAATACCAAATAAGTAAGTTAATATTCCTCAGTCGTACCTCCAGTTTCTTGCCGTCCTCGTCGTACACAGACATGGTCACCTCGACGTTTTTGGGCGTGGTCTTGCTCCCCTTGTCGAAATCCCCCAAAACCAGAGTCACGTAGATGTCGTTTCGCACGTCACCTTTAGGAAACAGGAACGAGCGGGTCAGATGGGAAGAAATCCTCACTTTTAATGGTGTTCACAGAGCTAAAGGTTCGTCCTTTTCAATATAGATGATTATTACGGCATAAATCATCACGTCTCAGGTGGCATAAGTGGAAACTTGGCACCATATACTTCATGGGTGACTTCAGTCCATTAAATAACTAATATCTCCATCAAACCTTAATGAAGTCGGATATGTTCTTTTCTCCCTCGCTCACATTTTGTAAAATAGCTCTTAATTCTAAATCACTTTCTGAAGGAATTATGTGTTCAGCCAATCAATTTTTTTTTAGAGGAGACTTTAAATTCAGGTGTTCATTACATTTATTGTAATTTTGTCTTTGTCGTGGAAAAATCAATAAAGATATGTCAAAAAAAAGACAGGCATTTTATTTGAGTTTTATAGTAGTTCAGATTCTAATTTAATGAATCAAGTTATAATATCTCTAAATTGATTAGTCTATTAATTGGTTCTAATTATTCTGGTAGCACACTGCAGGCTCTAACTTTAGTTTCATTAAGTGAAACATTACATCAGGAAACAATTCTCCCTGTTACTGCCTGCATTAACTTGTTTTATGTTTTAATTATTATGTTTGTTTTGGAGAGTTTCTGTCTGCGTATGCTGAAGTCTGAGGTATCTGACTCAAATACGTTATGTAGTCTTGTTGTGAGATTTCCAGAGACTTTTGAAAACACTCAACCTGGCATGATGATCTCAGGAAAGCCCATCTTGCGAGCCACAGCTGTGGATCGGTCCACCAGGTGAGGGAAGTCCTTCCTTATCTGATGGATGTCTCCAGGAAGCAGCTTCAGAGTCACCCACAGGCCTGGTGATGAATTCATGGAGGGGAAGGACCGAGATAATGTCAGGAAAGACAACGGGGGAGCAAGCTGCCCCAGGGAAATACTAAAAAGAGATTTATTCTTGTGCTTTCCCACTGTCGGCTGTCAGAGTGACATCTAACAGCTGTAGGGCAAGACACTAAATAGAAGCTCCCCTCAGGGATGTGATTAGGAAAACATACCAACAGAGGAAACGTGTGTGTGTGTGTGTGTGTGTGTGTGTGTAACATAGTGTGTAGGTGCATAACTACAAAATCTGGTGACATTAAAGAACTATGCTATTGTAACAAATCAAAAAAACATTATATATTGTTATGTAACTGCAAAAAACTCACACAGACTTTGGCTTAAAATAAAAATGCTGGTAACGATTCATATCAGCGTTAGTTAAGTCCTCATAAGATCCTTATTAACATTATTGTGTGTTAATAAGACAACATAAGTGTCAATAATAGCATCATAAACATGTTTATTGTTAGATTATAAGACATATATAAGCACTTATAAGAGACTCTTTATTATTATGCACTTAACAGTTAATTATGTTTTTTTGCAGCTACAGGATCTAAAATGAGAACAATACTTTGTCAGGGTAGGAAAAATAAGAAAAGTGCATAATAAAGGATTTATTAACCCTAACAAGGAATTGTTCTCACTTTAGATCATTTAGCTGCAAAAACTTAACTGTTAATAAATGCATAATAATGTGTTTCTTAGAAGTACTTATAAATGTCTTATAATCAAACTATAAATGTGTTTATGATGTTATTATTAACACTTACAGTCTTATTAACACATGATAATGTTAATAAGCATCTTTTTTATGATCAAATGGTTAATAATCATCTTATACAGACTTATAAGTGTTACTTCTGAGCACCAATACTGGGAGGAAAAAAAGAGGTAAATCATTTTCCATAACAAGCAAACAGACATTTGGTACCCTCAATGGGACAATTTTAAATAAAAAGAAATACTATTTTCTGTTCCACTGCCAAATTCATCATAATGTCCCCAATACCCCAGACTTCTTCTTTAAGCACTTTTTATTTTAATATAAGAATAGGTGACATTTATGATAGAATATTTAAATTCCCAGACTTATATAATTGGTCTTGGACAGACCTGAGAGTGCGCAGCTTGAGAGGAACCTTGCGGCTCTAAATAATTCTGAAACAAAGGGCCTTCGGGGGGACTTTTCATGGGTCATATTTCCTAACAATTTAACACCAGCCGCTGCCCTGCTTTTCTCCTGGTTTGGAGGAAATCTTCTTTTCTGCAGACACTGCATGGTGAGCCAGCGTCAGCTCTGTAACCACACTCGCTCTTAATATTCTCTCAGGAAAAACAAAGCAGCATAAAAAAAAGGGGGGGGGGGGGGGATCCAATTAAAGCAGTCGTCCTGTAGTGCAGGCCACTAAAGTGAGTGGTGTCTGCGAACCCTGAGGCTTTATTCACTTTCACTGTACAGGCCCCGTATTGTTATGAGTGACACATCTCTCAGTCGCCGCGCTGGAAGCCTTTTGATATGCGAGCGTGACCGAAACAGCTGCTCTCAGCGCTCCGCTGTTCCTCCCAGTGTGGGTCGGAGCAGACCTGACATTTATCCAAGTACATCTTCATAGGGCATGACAATACCATGGAGGCTGTCATGTTGTCCCCCCCCCCCCCCCTCGCAGCACAAGCCCCTTAGATGGCTAATGTTCTTCTAACCACAGATGTCATATCACTGATAAGATCCCGTCTTTGCAGACGACTCACCAGCTTTAATTAACAGCTGGATTACTTACATCCTGTCGTCATGGTGATGAGGGCAACTATTTATAGTATGAGCAGCGATTTATAATGTGAGCACTTGACAAAGAATTATGTTCTTATTAGCAAGAAGAACAGTTTCAACTCCCTGACAGTAAATTTGGTATTTTGTACGAAAAGATCTAGAATGTAGTATGAAAGAAAACGACAGCAGTAAAGTACGATGTTGTTTCCGTTACATTATATCACCCTCTAACTTCAATTACAACCAATTTTTTAAAAATATTTTTTAAAAGGTCCTAAAGTGAGATTTCCATGTCTTATTTTATTATATTATAAAGCAGGTCCAGGTGTAAATACTGTGAAAGTATCAAAAGGCTCAATCCACGGAGAAATGCACACAGCCCGAATTCAGAAACTGTGACTTTAAACGAGCCGTCGGGACTTCTGTAAGGTTGTGATGTCACAACTATACTACAGATAGAAAGTGCCACTACAGTGCCGTTAGTCATTCTCCGGCTGCAATGACGGTGCAGAGACGCCGAGAGCGCAGATGCACGAGACTCGGTCACTCAGGTGCAGACAGAGGGTGAATACAGGTATATTCAGACAGACAGTGTGAGAAAAATGTTTTTTTTAAACATTAAAGCATGTAAACATTAGGGGTGTAAATCACGATGTGATATTGATTCTTTGGACAGCGATACGATATTTGCTGATATCTCGATCTGCGATCGATATGAGACGATATCATTTAACACGATCAGTTACATTTATATCTGTTTACAAAAAGCAACTAAAATATGATTTGACAGTTTTATTACTGAGCACTTCCAGACATTTCAATGAATTCTTATTAATAAAAAGAATGAATGTAAAGTGGGAATTTCAAAATAAAGGCGCATCTTAAAGATATGTATCGATATTTTCACTTTGCATCGATGATATTGGATCGTCGATCATTGAATCGATATATCGATCCAGATCAATATATCATTACACCCCCAGTAAACATGTTGTCATAGAAACCTAAAATAAAAGTATGAGCACAATATGGGACCTTTAAAATATTTAGCAGAGACGAAGGATGATTAAGAACTTTCTCTACATAGTTAATAATAAAAGCACTTCACATTAGGTGCAATTATATTAAAAGAGTAACCAAAGAAAAGCTGGAGGAAAGTGCACACTCACAACTACAAACTTTGTATTATTCTTTTAACATTTTGGCAGATATTACTTTGCTGAGTTTCCTGTAAAAGGAAATATGTGCCAAAAACCAGATTTATAGAATAAAATAAAAAAAGATTGCGTCAGCATGATGAGTGTGTGGTTTCTCCCTCTTTAATGTCAGCCATCCCTGATGTCTGCAAGAATTCAACATCAAGCCAAGTTGCCTTTAACTAAACACTGCTGGATGTTTGGTGGCCTAGTTGCCTGAGTTGACTTCAGAAACATTACAGCAGAACGTTTTCTGATTCAGGTTGGATTTTCACCAGACCGACTACGTATAACTGTTTTATAATTTACAATTTATCTGTCAGACGATTTTATCAGCCGATATCACAGTCATATTGGTATCTTTCAGTATCAATGTATGTTTTCTGATATGAAAACCTTTTTTACAGAACATATAATGCAGAAAATGATGATTGGGGTGATTCAGAAACGCCGTCATATAGCTATTTATTTTAACTGTATTTATTCTTTATTTTCTCAGTGTGCATTTCTAGTACTGGTTCATAACGTAATACATTGTACGTATAATGTATAATAATGTTAAATATTCTTTAATAAAGTTATTTGTTTAGGAAAGTAGAATTCTGACTACTTTTGCAAAGTCATATCAGTGCACAATCCATGTAGAAACGGTCTACATTCATTCAAAAATGCACTATATCGGCCACGATATCTGTAATCGCTTAATGTTTTCCCTCTAAAACCAGCATCAGTCTCAAAAATCCCATATCGGTCGAGCTCTAGTTATATGTTTTTATTTTAACCTTTATTTAACAGGGAAGTATCACCGAGTACAAAGCTGTCTTTGTCAGGTACTCTTTCCAGTCTGGTAATCAAACCGGTAACCTTCCAGTCACAAGCCCGCTCTTGAACCATTAGGTCGCCACTGCTCTACATAATACAGTATCATACTGCACTATATCAGCCATATTTCACAGTACTACATCATATCTATTGATATATGGTGAATAAAATGGTACGCGAGCAGCAGCTACAATCTTTAAGATGCTTAATCATGACCGTACTGATTAGAAAATAACCCTAAAGATCTCTAGCTAATCAATAATTAATCATATAGCTACCAAAATTATGCATAATGCGAGAGAAGTAGGTTGCATTACATCTCTACCCATTGAACGATGTAAAAAAGAACACAGAAACACTACTTGTGTTCATGTCCAACATACACAAGATCTCCTCAAATCATTTACACAAAATTAACGATGTGGAAAGATAAATTTAATTGACCCCATTTTACAGATTTTAGGCAAAGTTTGACGATTTTAGTCATGCATAACCCAAGCCCTAAGCCAGAGAAGGAAACCCTAACCCCTCCCAGTACTCCTCTCCCTTCCCAATCCCTCAGTCTGACCTGTAGACACGTACTTTACCTAGGAGGGGAAAAGAAAGGAGGAGGAGGGCTGGAGAAGGGCTGTCAATTTTATTGGCATTTCCATTTTCACTGCAATTTGATACCAATCACCTCTGCAAGGTCTGGGGCTAATTTCTGCTTTGCTTTAACTCCAGCGAGCGAGGGAAGAGCGGGAGGCGGGAGGGGAGAAAAAAGAAAGACTGTGGGAGCGAGGAAGGGTGAAGCAGGAAAGGTGTTGAAGCCGTGTCTGGCAGCCATGTTGGGGAAATGTCAATGGTGTTACCTCAGCTTGCGAGAGAGAAGAAGGGTAAAACAGGGAAAGAAAGCAAATGAGAGGAGGAGGGTAAGAAGAGAGGGAGTGGAGGATCAGATGTGGAATATTCAGTGAGAGCGGAAAAGAGAGAATGAAAAAGTCAAGCCAACGAAGGAGGCGATGAAGGAGCAGAAAATAATGGATAGGAGAGGGAAGAGATGCTGTGTGGCACACTGGAGTTAATCAATTGAAAACATCAGACGCAGGACAGTCAGTCAGGCCATGTCCACTGTAATGCAGATCTTTTTTTTCTTTTTTTTTTGTAATTTGGCCTTTGAAGCTGACATTTTCTGACGAAAAACAGGACTTTTCAGGAAAGGTCTTCCAAAATGGATACATTTGAAAACATGCCATGTGTAGCATTTGTAGGTAATTAGGGGATATTTTAAATTATTTAGGATTTTAGTTTGTAGAAAAAGGAGACCACTCTGGTGAAGTTTATTGTTAAAAAAATTAAAAAAACGGTGGCAATTGATGCCTGTAGCACACACTGGATGCACCACACAGACAGAAGAAGTAGTCAAGTGACTGAGATGTAACAATCTGTGGGGTGAATATTATAAAATTGCCGCCTAGACGCCGCCAGTGTGTGAGCTACTTAAAAAACAATGGGTGCCAGTGTTTTGACGTGTGCAGACACCACTGGTGCAGTGTTGTACATGATTGCGCTAAAAAGAGTGTGTTCATTGAACGTGCTCATGTCTTTGATGAACGGTGAATGGATCAGTTTGCAACCGATGAACGAGAATGTGTGTTTTGCAGCACTCGGCATGCTGCCGTCGATATTCGTTTCCCCCTACCTAAATCTGAACCGAACCTCAGCTGTCAGCTATACATCGGCAATAAATATGAAACGACACATCGAGTTGAAGCGTCCAACCAGTCTAGTGTAGTTCATTTTAATCTGTGTGCACTGAACTTTGAGCTGGCTCTTGTGAAGTGTGAACTTGCACAACACTGTTGGAGTGTATTGCCCTTAATGCTGCTGGCTAAAGCTTCTTGGGCATACAATAGACCAGATTTAAACATGAAATATTTTTGTGGTTTTAGTGTGGATCGCTAGTATGCTTGAATGGGCAGAAAACTTACGTCATGTAAGCAGTGATTTCAAAACAAATGTATCTACTTAAGTGTAAACATGGCCTCAGTGACATCACAGTCAGCTCATCATTCAGCCAATACGCCCTATATGGGGTTTTTCCATTGGCACTTTTGGCCACACCGTGCCGAGCCGTGCTGATTTGCTTTTTCATTACCAGTTTTAGCGCGCCGAGCTGCGCCAAACTGGTCCTTTTGAGCTGCAGTGACGTCTCGTCGGCCACAGCCAACTCGTGATGACCCCCCTTCTCCCCTCCTCTACTCGTGTGAGCTGAGAAAAAGGCATTTTTAAAAGTCTTGTGTGTTCAACACTCAGTACTTTTGTAGCTTCTAACTGAATCTCTGTGGTTTGAAATTTAGTTTCTCTCCTGCATCGCTGTTTTTACTTTCAGATATCTGCTTTATTTTATCGTCTCATGTTCGCTTTTAACGGTAGAAGTTGTGTTAAGTTTCTGCCGATGAAGACACATTTCCTGATTTTGCTGCTTCATAACAAAAGCTTTTGAACAACAAAATATCGAGGGGCTTTTATTGTGACAAATTTAAAGGAAATTAAATATGTTTTATACTGTTTTACAGCCAATCATTTGACCACTCAGCCTCGCCGGCTTCTAAATTGCAGACGTCTCGACATAAGAACAGGAATGTCTGTAGTAATATCCTACTCTTACATATTTGTGTCATGAGGAATACTTTTAAAAGTATACTCATTTTTAAAAACATAAAATGGCCAAAATGGCCTACACAGAGCTACCATAAAGCCACGCCACTGAAGACACACCTCCCAGCAGGTATAGCCCTGTTGTCATGGAAATGCAATCTCTATCATGCTGAGCCAGTCGAGCCAAGCCAGCCTGAGCATATGGAAAAGTGTCTCAAATGATCAATATCTCAGGTTTACTGCAATGAAAGTGGACACTCTTACCTGAAGCAACAATGTTTTTGTTTCCATGGCTAAATACTTTTCTCCAAAACAGCAAAAAACGTAACCAGTTGTTCGGTGCAGGTCTGTCATCTCCGGCTGACTCAACATGAGAAACATTGTACCAGTGTGGTACTGTGCATGACCCAACAGCTGCTCTGCATACCTTCCAATGCTGTCATCCTTCATGCGCACGTGATCCGAAATCACTTGAAAGGAGGGAGAAAAACATCAGTGTCTCCCACCTGGTTGGAGCCAACACTCATCACTTAAGAGAGTAATTCTTTGTCTGCCATCCGTGAGAGGAAATTACATCCCTTTGGCACAAGGCGTGAAATCTCTATCAGTCCTGGGATGACAGGGTGTTACCAAAAGATTAGAGGGGATGCAGAGCAAATTATGTTGTTGCTATTTTCTCTTTGAGATACATGCTGCATTAGTGACTTTGTAGTTTCACTAAATACGAGCATAATAACCTGTACAACCAAAGACAGTGATCATTTTCTGGTAGTTCTGGGTGTTTATATTTCAGCAGTGACAGGTGCACACAGTCCTCCTGCTCAGCGAGAGGAAATATTTTCAGTTTTTATGTTATGAACCTGACACACGACAACACAAGAGGCAGTTTTATGAGTTATGTTCCCAACAAAAGGGTGCTATACTGAAAGGTGATCAGAAAGTATTCAAATGTATTCCTGGCAACAATAGTTTCTTTTGTGATCAAAGCTGCAATGCTGACATTTCTACAGTGCTGTTTGGAAGATGGTTTCATTCACACAATACTTGATACAACAACGTATATGTTGTCAGCACGGATGCCTTTAGAGAGAAGTTTTAAAAAGTATTTAAAAGTAATTTCATTTATAAATCCAGTTACTGAATTTTGGAAGAAACTCTTTGGATTATAGCAGAACCGTGCACTTTCTGTACTCTTGCTCTGACTGTAGAACACTTTTTTTTTTTTTTCGTGTCCCTTTTCAATGTAGGACAAATGTACATGGATGGATGCACATTACATTACCTATATTATTCCCATATTCAGTCTAATTGATGTCTTATTTTATATGGAAAATCTCAACAATAACATATCTTCTCTAATTAATACAGTAATTCTAATGGGAAAGCATCATATCCATATATCTCTGTGGAAAAAACAGTAAGCCTAATTATACTGGGTTTAACAATTAAATAAAAAAAATTTTAAAACATGAAAGCCTTAAAACTTTTGGAAACTTTTGAAGATCACCTTTTGTTATAATTGTTATAATTTATATTTAAAAAAGGCCTTTACCCAGGATGTGCCTTGCTATTTATTGTGTATTAAGAGCATGCATTTATTTTTCAGTATGCTTAATTTAAAAGTCCCCTGTAAAAGTTGTATTTTATTTATGTATTTACCTATTTTATTGTACGTTTTTATTTTATTTTTATATAGTTTACTTACTGTTTCGTCCTTCGTTTAAATGTTGTATATGTTTATTACATTGTCAGAATTTGATACTGTCCCATTTTTGTTTTGTAATTAATGTTATTGAATAAAGATAAGAAAAAGACATCTCTGCACCACAATATTTCATTTAAAATGGTATTTTGACATATTTAACAAATTTGCACCACTTGTGATTTGAACATTGTAGTTGGTTATATTGCGATTTCGATAAAATTCAGATTAATTGTTCAACCCTACTCTACTCGGATTAAACAAATAATATATTATCTGTTAATTAGTGAGATGTGCTGGCAGGCAGAATGATATTTATCTTTATACAGAGCCATGCTAGCTAGCTGTTGTGCTAATGTAAGCTAACCTTGAGGTTCTCCAATCCTTCAAGCCTGCGGATAATAAACGAGCTACAATTTATTTTACATTAATCTTAATAATACACACCAGCTCGGCGAGATAGTCTCAACTTCACTCATTTACAGCCGTGGCACATGTTTCTCTCCGTGTGCGACACTCACACCTGTCCCCCGCTAAACAAGGACAGGTAGGAACTAAAATGACTCTCAGCTAACGGGGACATGCAATAGCAACTTCAGTGTTACACGTGTAAATATATCATGGATGTAAAAAAGAGAATAATATGTAATATGTAAATAGGTTATGTCTAACCATAGATTTGTGAAAACTTGCAAAAACTTTCGCAGATCCTGGGTTACCATCTAAACACGACCATATAAATAATAAAACACAACTTTTATCGCAATACAATATTATATCAATCCTTTGCAAAAACGATACGATATTTGCTGATATCACGAAGTCTGCCACGATACGATTTTGATTTAATTCAGGGGCCTGCGATCGATGAGACGATATCATTACTAATTAACACAATCAGTTACATTTATATCTACTCACAAAAAGCAACTAAAATATGATTTAACCATTTTATTACTGAGACATTTCAATGAAAAACAAACTATTCTTTTTAATAAAAAAGAATAAATATAAAATGGGAATTTCACTGAAATAACGTCTGAAATAAGGTCTGTGGTTAACACAAGCTTCAGAGATTTTAACGTTTTGTTCTACGAGAAAAAAACAATCAGTTTAGTAGTGGTGACGGTGATGTGGGCCGCGACATGCGACCATTGGTGTAGTTTGTTT
>JAOVVB010265754.1:0-18632 GCA_028570985.1 Heterobranchus longifilis | reverse complement strand
GTGTGTGTGTGTGTGTGTGTGTGTGTGTGTGTGTGTGTGTGTGTGTGTGTGTGTGTGTGTGCGCGCATGTGTGTGCGTGTGTGTGTGTGTGCGGCTGCTGGCTGGAGGCTTGTTTTGAATGACAGGGGGAGATTGAAGGTGCTGGAGCCTGACGCTGTTGGACTTAAAATTAAATGGCCAAATTAATAGGTGCTGTCACTTTCCGCTGTGAAACCACCTACCCGCCTCAACACCAATCCGACGACAACACCTTGTTTTGATGGACACCTCCATCTGCCCAATGACACGGCGCCGATCTCTCAGGACGAATCAAAGCATTACGGAGGAGAAACAAATCCCAGAAATGACAAATAGCAAGAGGGAGGAAAAAGTTTTGACAAATCGCATTTTGCTCTTTCTGCAGTTTTATGATGCGTCTATATCAAATGTGGAATTCTCCAGCAAAGTGACATGAAGCATGGCAAATTGAGTCCCAATCCTATTTGAAATGGGCGAGATAAAGTCCCCAGGAAATTTAAGGGGACAGGGTGAGCGGGGAGGAGAGGCTGAGGGGCTGAAGGGTAAAAAATAGAAAAAGAGCACGGAGTCGAGAGCGGGCGGGCGTGAGCCGTAACGGTGGGTGAAACATCGAGCACATATAAAGTGTAAGAGGCACAAAGGTAATTTGCAGATGCAAGGCTGGGAGGGAAGGGAAAAAATACATTTCAGTCATCTCATGCTGTTCTGTTGACTTGGATCCCATTCCCCAGACAGAGCCAGCAGTATAATTTCACGTATGGTGGAGATGGTGGTCCAAGTAAGAAAAGTCTGTTTGCTGAGGGTTGATTTGTCATTCTGGCGGCTCAGCAATAACCCAACAAATCCAGTAGCAGGGACTAAAAGAGCATGTGAAATCCCACATTGAACACACTGTGAGAGGTTGATAAATGTCCTGGGTGTTGAATCTATTCCTGCTTTTTCAACAAACGCCATGAATCACACCATTATTCTAAACAATGAGCAATAATAACAAAAATAATATATATATTTTTTATATTTTTTTTACTCTTCATTGAAGCTATATGATGTTTTAACTGAGTGAAACACACATTTTTTTGACAGTGAAGCTCTATGAAGCTCTCGGTCCACCATGTGGTCCAGACTGAACTATCTCATGGATGGACTGCCATGAAAGTTCAACTGTCAAATGTTAGCATGCTTACACACTAAGGTGGTGAACATGGCATACACTGCTGAACACCAGCATGTTAGCATCATCATTGCGAGCATATTAGCATGGATTGCCAGGAAACTAGGTACATAAAATAATGTCCAATTCAGGACGACATGTGATAACTGGTGACTTTGGTTTATGACCAAATACCAACAAATCCTCCAAATCATACAGCCACATGTGTCATTTGTTCCTGCTCTCTAGTTCGACCCATACGAGCGTTTTACTAAATTAGCGTCCCTAGCAGTCGGAGGAAATACGAGCCATATGAGCGTTTTCACTCTCATACCTAAACAGTTCTCTAGCGTGCACGAGGCACAGAACGGTATTCACAACGAGAGGAAGCCGGAGGTTTTTGGGCTACATAATAACCTCATTATTTGAAGCTTTGGCCACATTTAATATAAACATCCAACATTGTAACATTGTATATATATGACATAAAATAACAAAAAGCACATGTCTCTTTTAACCGCGTCCAACATGGTCCAACCTCGACGTGTCAACTTGATGAGTAGTAGCCAATCACAGCACAGTAGGGCCGGACTACAGCGAAACACGGGTGGGGGGAAAAATGTGCATGGAGAACATGCTAAACATTATACCTGCTAAATGTCAGCATATGTTGTCATTGTGTGCATGCTAGCATGCTGCTAAAGCAGCTTTAAGCGTGTTAAAATCATCTTATTCCACACAGTATCATGCGTTCTGTATTAGCTTGCTCCAACTCTTCATTTAAGATATATAATGTTTACACTGAGATTTGATTTTCAACTCCAAGACACATTTTATGCACACTTATTCCTATTTAAATTGAAGTTCTGCGGGCTGCTCAGCATGAGCCCACCAGCTGAATATTCAGAGGTTTTAATACTCTACCAGTCACTTCAACAAAAGGCATCAGGTGAAAAGCTTCACAAAACAGTAAGAATTCAGGCGTCTGGCTGCAGCTCCCTCGCTTATTACACTATTGTTTTTGTTGTTGTTTTGCTGCAAGCGCTGCAGACTGCAGCATGACACACACCCTGAGCCCTCTGTTTATTTGTACCTCCAGATGTCCTCAAATTATGACTGTGAGGTTATAAGGTTTACAGAAGGCAAGGCCAGGGTGGGAAAGGAAAATAAACTGAAAGAAGAGCAGATAGGACAGGAAATGAATGAAGCGTGCAAAGAAGAAAAGGACGGGGAAAGAGGGGGCGGGAAGGATGAAAAAAGTTTAGATAAATTCACCTGAACTGCTGCCATTTAAACTTGCCACACGCACGCACGCACGCACACACACACAGCTCAAATTTATGATTGTGAAAAAGCGTTGTTATTACTGCCTGCTGTCGTTATCTGATGGCTTTTTAATTTGTTTTACTAGAGGATTCCAGTCACAATTTTGACTCGAAGCCAAGTGAACTGGCCAGAATGTGTTAGCCAGGACTTCAATTAGTAGAAAAAAATCTATACATTCAATTCTACATTAGTCATTTCTCCACTCAGCTTTTTTTTGTTTGGTGTTCTGGCTCGGAAAGTGAAAAGGTTGCGTGAATGACTAAAAAAAAAGAAGAAAACTGTGGATTTAAAGTAATTATTGATTTATTTGAAGAGAAGTAGGACTCAAATGCCACAGAGGAGCTGCGCCAGAGACAAATGTCCGCAGAGAAAATCACTTATTCATATTCCAGCCTTTGCTGTGTGTTGCAGTCAATCATCTGTCATTTCAGAAAGAATCAATACTAAATCTCGCCTTTTTCTGTAATATATCCCCCATTTTTACAGAACTAATCTGCCACATAGCACAAAAATATTTCTTCATGCTGGATGAAACCTGAGTAGAATTTGTAAGGTAAACCAAGTGTTTCTCCAATAACATTTCTATCAAAATGTCATTAAAATACATTCCTACACTCGGCTACACACACATCCCTCGTTCCTTACTTGGCACATAAAGAATCACTAGTGTTTAAAGTGAGAGGGATTTCCATCAGGAATAATAGTTCATGAGCTGGAAACCATTTTAATGCAACAGAGTGATTGGAATTAGACACATTAGCTGGGAAATGAGACATCTTAACATAGAGCAGTGATGTGTAGTGTCTGCCTGGGGAGGTACGAGGGGAAGGTGGGGAGCTTTGCATTAAATCTGGGACATCAAAACCCTCAGACAGGCCTGGCTGCTGACACTGGGCTGCAAATCATCTCATCTTTGGGTATCAAAGGGCTGACCCCGGGCGCCGGGACATGAGGGAGGAGAGCACTGGACCCAGTACATCACCGTACAAAGTGCACTGTTGGTGACTGGTAGATGAAACAGTGCAGTGAGATTCAAACTGAAACACAGAGAGGATGAAGGATGAGATCTGTCAAGACATGAAGCAAGATGAAGCTTCAAGGCAAGGACTGATTTTTTTTCTAAATACTGTCCTCCGCACAAAGTGTCAATGAAGCACAAAAAAGAAAAAGAAAAGTAACTGCTCAGCTGATTTTGACGAGCATGATCTACAATGCCAAATGTAGAATGTTAACACCTTTTCTGAATCTCAGAACTCATCAGCTATAGTCGTTTTTTTATTTTTTTAACAGCGATTTAGCCTGTGGGGACAGACGCCAAGTTTTCTGGGCTCCCGGTGTAGCTCGCTGGAGTCGCTTCCGCTCCACATACGGATGTCTGGCATGATGTCCGGGCCAAGATTTCCTCTTCCGTGCACCGCTTTTTGTTTACTGTCCGACTCGAGATGCAAGAATGGAGTTTTTTTCTAAAGCAATTGTGTAATCCGACTTTGAAAGCAATTTGTTTCTTTTATTATGCAAGTCGAACATTTCTCCACAAACGTCGATACTTTTTGTAGGTGTTTTAGGTCCAGACGGCATTTCGAGTGTTACGCCTCTTTAGTTCCCCACACAGACTGTTTACCTGATAGAACCGACGAAAGTCCCACTCAAACATGATTCTACTACTCGGACTACAAACAGAAACCAGAACACTTCCGATTCTAAAATCTTGTCCTGTGCCTACAGATTCTGCTATCTGATATTAGCATTAAAAGGACAACTGCAGCCGAGATATACACCTCCAGTTTGAGCCCATTCATGATAATTTGCAGGCATCCCTGATAAAAGCTGTTAAATAAGTAGCAGTGAGGTAGAATGGATGTCCACACAACAAGTCCTCCAACACACACAACCACAGAGGTTGATTGTTCTTTATATCCTCTAATACGACACACAGGAGTGTTTCCTAAATTAGCGCCTCCAGGAGATCAACAGGTCCTCATAACATGCACAGTTTTAAACGTGGTTAACATTGTGAAACGGTCACAGTTTCGTTAGGTTTAGGGACCAAAACTACTTGGTTAGGTTTAGAAAAAGATGGTTTGGGTTAAAATCAGTACATTTGTTGTTACTTCACTTCCTACATTCCTCTACATTACCTCGACAGTACATGAGGTAATTACACACGTGACGTAGAACATGACATAGTTTCATTTGTTACCTGAAGATAAAATAATTCAATGTTTATTTTTAAATGGGAGACAAAAACCAGTCCCCTGGCCACCACCCCTCCTGCCCGTCCTAAACAGACTTTATCGATCCTTATCAGTTACATGACTTCCTCCTTTGCTCCCATCATAATTACTACAGCCACTAGAGGTCGCCACCTAACAATAAATGTAATAAGCTGCTTGTACAAATGACCCATGGGGTAATTTTCTTCAAGGGGAGGGCTGTCTCTGTCCACATGTTATGTTGTGCTCACACACCCGGCACAGATTGACCACATTTACATAAACAGAATAACGCACCGAGGGCGAACAATGTCCGTGATGCAAGTTATGTCCAGACAACTGTGACAATCAGTGCTTTTCTGCATTAAAGTTGAAGCTGAGGTAACTTTCTAAATGTTGCCTGGCATGAACTCTACAGCATACGGCCTTGTTGTTTATTGTTTGTTGTTCTTGACTCACCCATTGCACAACAGGGAAAACACACTAGCTATGAAGCAGCTCATGTTTGATTTCTTTGAAATACAAATATGATGAAAAATGTGTTCATTACAATTCTTTTTAAAACAAAATGTAACGGTTTTACCAGTCAGGACAGGACGATCAACATTTCTCAATGGCAGAAAACAAGTTTACCACATAAGTCCACAAAACTCCACATTTTCTAATCAAACACATTATGCTGTTATTAATTGTAGTCTGAGTGGTTCATGGTCTGTTTGAAACAAAAACTCAACATTGAGTTATTTTAACTTTAAGTCGCAAACATAACTGTCACATGCATGATTACGTCATGTACTTACGTATATAACAAATGCACTTATTTGAACCCAAACCACAATCTTTTCCTAAATCTACCCAAGTACTTTTGGTGACTAAACCTAAGCAAACTGCGAAACCAAACGCTGACCAGGTGTATAAATCCGTGACCGTTACGTTCAGGTATGAGGGTGTTGATCTCCCGTGTCCAGTAGGGGCGCTAATTTAAAAAACACTCCTGTGTGTCATATTAGAAGATATGAACAATTCACCAATATGTGGTCAAATGGGTTGGAGGACTTGTTAGTAAAAATGCAAAGTATATGTTGTTGGCTGCACATTACTGTAGCTACTTCACTTTAATCTTATATTATGTAATTTCACTGGAGTCACATTTTGATGTACAGTGCCAGTAGGCAATTGTTGAATTTCTATTACAGTCTAGTGAACCACCTCACAGCCCTGGAGTATTTTAGTGCAAAACTTTCTCAGTTATCCTCAAAGTAATCTGCAACTCATGTAACTCCCAAAACAAGCGACTGCAGCCAAGGCTACTTGACAAGTGTGTTGCAGCAGCATATATGTCATCCCCCAAACCAGCGGACACAAGCAATAAAAGAGTCACTTCTGGCCCGAGCCACGCTCCATCAGACACCACTGATGTGACACAACTTTGATGGGTTTCTGAGGGCTCAAATGAAGGTGACGAATAAGCAAATAAAGTAGATAAAAAGATGAGTAGAAGGAAGCTGATAACGAGTCCGGTGGACACTCTGATTTAACGTCCACCTTCACCCAGTCGCCTTGAGAGATGGTGAGTGAGTTATGAAGGAGAGCTCCAGGACACAGCGCCGGCCCATCAAAAAAGTGTACCCGGACACTCACAGTCCAGTGGTCTGACCCTTCTTGCTACTCATGTCCACTGGCGGGATGGTCCATCAGAATGAGAGTGTTATAATGTAAGATCCACAAAACTGCCAACAATTCAGCTAAAATGACAAAAGAGCAGGAATACAAGCCTGTTTAGAGTGCATTATCTTCATGCAAGTCACATGGGCCCAATAGCACTAATAAAGAAAGGACATGGCTCACAAACTAAGCTGCATTCACAGCCAAAGATCCGGACCAACGGCATGCACACTACAGTATGAGTGCAGCTTACCATTTTGGAGGTGGTGGTATCGATCTGCTGGGTGGCAATTAGCATCGACATGGCTGAAGTGGCAAAAAAAAACCTCCTCCAACACTCTTCTTCTCTCCTTTTACAGAAAACAGAAAAGTCCTCCGGACAAGTGGTGAATAAGTGAGAGGCTTCCCCTAAAGTGGGGAGGATTAGTGGAGCCCTCTTCCTCGAGCCCGAGACCCCCCGTCACACACTCCAAGCACACTTCCACGTTAGCCAATCAATCACATAGTGACAAGGATTCGGTCTGATGCGCGATGATCCATTCGCCGGGATAGGTTCTTTGGATATGTGTGCTCCCCAGCTTCACTTGCTCCGGCTGTCTCTCTCCCCCCTTAATTCCCTCTTTCCTCCACAGCGCTCTGCCTATCCCTCTTTGACTTTTCGCAGCCTCTCGATTTTTCTGCTCCCTTATAGGGTTTATCAGTCTTTGTCTCTTCAAGACAAGTCGTCTTCTCGAACTCTCACTTGTAGTAGCTGCAGACAGTCTGTGTGTTTGGCTACTCTCTCCCTCCCCTGATTCTTTCTCAGTCTTATACCTACCTTTCTCCCTCCCTGCTAAGCTCTTCCCTGCAAGAGGCTGGGTGGGTGTTTTTTTGGCGGGTTCAGCACCTGAACTAAATTGGACGTATAAACGTAATCTGTCGGGCTGGCCATGGGAGAGGCATCTGCCAGCAAACTCAGCCAAGCAGCGTTCTTTACATCTCCATCACAGCTTTAGTGAGGCAAAGGTGTGTGTATGTGTGTGTCTGCTTAGAGTTGGCAGGTGGGCAAAGAGACAGACAGAGGGAGGGAGAGGGAGAAGCAGAAAAACAGACGGGAAACAAAAAATATCTGTGCTGAGAAAACAGCAGAAATGCAACAGAATGCAATGAACAGAAGCAGTATACAAGTTGCTATATGATGTTTGTCTATGATGCAACTTATACTAGAGTTTGTGTTTGCAGGTCTCCAACTGAGTGAGGTGTGTGCTGCTGTCCACCAAATCTGCAGATCAATTTCAGTCCCTGTAATAAACTGGTGGCGATATATTCGTGCCACAAATCGCACCTTGTAAATTACCCCCCACCTCTCTAGAAGATTGGTCTAGGGCACGGTGCAAGACCAATCTAAATTTATGTAGCTTTTATAGGTACAGCGCGCGGTAAGCCAAAGTGCCGAAATGGAACGACCGGTTGTAAGCTAGCCCAACACTAGCCGGGCCAGCAGCTGGTAAATGAGAAGCAGTGAAAAGACTACAAGAGTGGCACTCGGCCGGGATTGAAAAAGATTGAACAGTTTAACTCAGGGCAGCACAAACGTTTGTAATAAGAAAGTTCTGGAGGTTTCCCATGAAGTTTAATTTGCTTGGTCAATATTGGTCCCGAGTCTGCAAACTTATAGGGGCTTTATTTAGTCGAGAAAAGAAAAGGGACAACAAAGTAGCTACCACTGATGAACACCATTGCGAGGTTGACAGAAATGCTGCAAAAGTTACGTGACCTCTCTTTGCTTTTTGTTGCAACAGAGATCAGGGAGCCTTTGGTTGGAGAAAAGAATTCAGCAACTGAGCTCATTCGGCTTAATAAAATATATTCTCACATAAAATGTGTTATTCAAGTAATAGCCCGAAGTCAATTCTGTTAGAAAAATGTAAAGGCCTCAGTATGCTTAAAATGAAGTGCTTATTGCATCATCCAACAGCGTCAATCCACCGTTTTCTGTACACCACATTACATAGAATTCAATGGAATCGTTTTTTATAAGATAAAATAAAGCAAAAGATAGCTGTGGCACAAAAATGTTGAAGGTCTCCTGTGATGAATAATGGTAAAAGGAGTTTTATATTCAGTGGGGATCGATCACATCACGGCCGACAACCATCTATTGAGACAGTACAGGTCAGTAGGTGCCAGTGCAGCCTGTCTGAAAATCCTTTAAACAGTGGCAGCCAGCCCAGTGGGGTGAAAGGGGAGGTGTCCCACCTGTGATTGATTTAAAAAAAACGATCCATTTAAAAATTATTTGAAAATTTTATTAAAATCTATTAAGTTTTACTGTTTTAAAAATACAATGGTCACAGCTTTCGATTTCTGATCCACAAACGACTTGTGATGGTCGGACCTACTCACAGGCCAGACTTCATTGAGTTGCATGGAGCTGTCTTGCTATTGGTCGATTTCATGACAGGGCTTTTTATATGCAGTTTCTGTAGCGGGTAAATCACCGACCCTAACAGCGGTGGCGCTGTGGTAAATCGAAACTATATTCAGCGGTTGCGAGTTAGAGACCGGTGGCTTCCTGCAGCAGGAAGATACGCAAGTCAACGCAGAACAACGTTAAAACACTTCTGAAAACACAGTTTCAAAGGCTGACTCTGAGAGAAAAGGCTAGAAATCAAACAACTGGGGCCTGATAGACCAGGCGTAATCATCCAGCAAATCTCGGAGGAAAGAGTGACACACCAGAACCTTCAGATGCACAGTGTACAATAAAAAAACATGGCTCTGTGGATGCCCAATTCAGAATATGGAATTTAGTTTTCCTTACCTTCTATTTAAAGATGGAATCTCGGTGGGTCAGACACAACAATAGCTGGGTTATGATAAAGTAGCCACAAAAAGAGTTACAAACACGCCAGAGGAACTCTTGCTTTTTTTCCTTTTTTTTACTCAAGATGATGCACCCCAACTAAACAGCAAACCACCACTGCTTTTAAGCCACTGAAATTGAGACATGCTGTGCCAGACAACCTTTATAACTTTCAGAAACAGACAATCACACCGGCTTTAAGCAACATTTGTCCGGGAGTGTGGTTGTATTAAACCAGGCACAGTCTTTTGGCATTCTTTTCTACCACTTCTGTCACCTCTTGTGTATACTTGAGTGCAACACCACGAATGCTTTTGAGGACCGTCCAAAAGGGCTGTACGGTGTTATCTTTGCCTGGATGATTCATTTTGGCAAGACTACAAAGACATGCAAAAGACAGCATTCTTGGAGGGAGATGGAAGAGGCAGTGTGAGCCAGGGGGAGGCTATACTGTAACGGGGCATGTGCCCAATCTTTGAGTGTGGCCATTTGAAACAGGTGTAAACATGTCTGCCTTTGGACAACATTATACGATTTAGGTCATTTTACAACCCTGCCTCCCGAATATCTGATCTTGCAAGACAATATCCGCTCAGAGCAACGACACCATTAGTCTTTTTATGGTTACATTTCAGCTCTGGCAGCACTTGGTTAACCAAAGTGCTTTTATTACCTAATCCTAACCACAGACAAGATTCAGGATGCAAAAGTTCTGCCTTTGTATGCCCAACATCCACCCCGACCACACCCCTGCAACTCTGGTACAGTAGTTAAATATCATTCACTCCTAAAATGTTGCCAAATACGTTACCATAATTATGCAGACGACACACAAATGTACATAACCATATCACCAGGGGACTATAATCCAATACAAACTGTGAGTAAGTGCATTCAACAAATGACTGGATGTGCCAAAACTTTCTTCAATTAAACAAAGACAAAACTGAAGTAGTTCTTTTTGGAGCCAAAGAGGAACGATTAAAGTCAGCACTCAGCATAAATCAGTAATGTTAAAAACTACGGACAAAGCCAGAAATCTGGGCGTAGTCATGGACTCGGACCTGAATTTCAAAAGCCACATTACGACAATCACAAGGTCAGGCTATTACCACCTTAAGAATATATCAAGGGTTAAAGGAATTGTGTCTCAGCAGATTTAGAAAAACCCGTCCACCCATTTATCTTCAGTAGACTTGACTACTGTAACGGTGTCTTTACAGGTCTCCCTAAAATATCAATTAGACAGCTGCAGCTGATTCTGAACGCTGCTGCTCGAGTCCTCACGAACACCAAGAAAGTTCTGAGGTCTTTACTTCCTGTCTCTCAAACAATCGATTTCAAAATACTACTGTTGGTTTATAAACTGAATGGTTTACGATCAAACTACATTTCTGATCTTCTGCTACATTATGAACCTCCCAGAACTCTCAGGTCATCTGGTACCGGTCTGCTTTCTGTCAGAACTAAACACGGAGAAGCAGCGTTTAGTTTTTATGCTCCACATGTCTGTTACAAACTCACATCACAACTATGCAAATGAGCGTAATGGCCTAAGCCCTCTAAAAACCCAGGGAAAACTCTGCATGTATACACAAAAAATGGTAATACTACAATGGCTTTTATGTAAAAAAATAAATAAATCTGAATTAATTCAGCTGTTTCACAATAAAAGTCTGTGAATGGAAAAAGTAATAGAAGAAATGACGCAATCTAAATTGCTGGAGGGCTTTTAATGTGAAACTAATTAAGAAAGTGGGAGAGGTGTTTGGTTTGCAGTAACATCAAAAGCGGCAACAGCAACCTAACGGCAGGAGCAGATTGGAAAACTGGGAGGTATCTTACTACAATATGACCGAGTCCACATAAAACACTTTCCATTTCACTCGAGGCAGAAATAATAAAAACGTTGTATTATCCAGGTTTAAAACCTACTGTAAAAGCATCAATATCTGAGAGAGATTTCAGGAACTCATGTTGTAAAAACTCAGCAGGTCCATCTGGTCCTGGCTCAGGTGTTGGCTGAACATATTTCACCTTGCCGTCAGATGTTTGACTCCACACAGACAGTCGCTGCTGCTGCTGCTGCTGCTGCTGCCACAGAAACAACGCATTCATCTGACATACAGTTGGATTGAAATTGCTTGTATTTTATGGTTTACAGACTCAACAGACCATGTGATTAGTAGCATTCCAATCATGAAAGCTAACAAAACTAAATTAGCTTGCTGGATTGATTTCCTAGTTGGATTATATGTTTGTGTATCGAATTATGATGACAAATAAACAAATAATGTAATGAAATGAATCGACTGTACATCGAGTCTTTCAGTGCTTTTTCAACAGTCAGAAAACATTTGATCAATACACACATTTAAAATTAAGAGATTAGAGATAAATTGGAGCTTATTTCAACATAATTGTTTTTTTTACTAAATGATCTTTCGAGACTAATCCCCTATTTACTTATATTTTCCTATTTTTTGTATTATTATTAGTTTTATTATACTCTTATTTTTGGTTGATGTTTTGGGCTTTTTACCATTATTGTTTGCTTGTTTACTGATTCTTTGGAATTGCTCGATGAGTTATGTGTATAAGATGCTCATATTGCTGTTCTGTCTGTTTTTTTGTTTGTAAATAAAAAAAAATAAAAAGGAATAATTTTAATGATTTGTTTAGTATTGCTGGACCAAATTTCGTCTCTGTGTCACCTTGTGTGACAAAAGTCATCAACAGAAAATGTAACCAAAATAGTTTAGCCTATTATACGACATACCAAAAGCCATTAAAGATTCAAAAGAACAGGCAGTGGGCAACGGAGTGACCATGGTTGACAGAGTATGAAACACAAGTCTGATATTGTGTGTGGGCTGTTAACTAATACCTGGATAAGGACACGGTTCTCCACCTCAACCCTTTAAACCCATTTATTCCATTATTGAGCACTGACTTTTCAATTCCCCCAGATCACAAGAAAGGAGCAAAGAGACAAAATGAAAAAAAGTCCCTGCGGTCTGAAGAAGCACTGGAGGCAATTCCAACATATTGTCTACAAAGATGAAGCTGGAAGGAGCCGGAGCCAGCCAGGTAACATACTCCGCTTAAAGAAAGAAACGGAGCTAAGATGAAAATCTGATTTTCAAACGGTGAAATGAGAGTAAAGATCTGGGGCGAAAAATGTGCAGTGGGGCTGCTGCGAATGCTTTTAAAATGTCCAGCTGGTGAATTTAAAACAAGCATCATTTGGTGAAAAACAGGAAGCACAACATATTGCTTGAAGTCATCCCAGTGAAAAATGACCATGGTGTAGTACAAATCCATTTCGGAATAGCTTTCCATTTTTTTGATTAGCAAGCAGCTCAGCATTTTGCTAATTTAATCTGGCCTCTGAATTGAATTTGTATTACAGCCGTAGTTAATAACTTGACATTCAGCGTATGACTCTGTGCTATTTAGATAAGTGATGGGCCTCCTTTGAACACCCACGTGCTTCTATGCCAAATTGCCCCATTGCTCATAATAAAACCTGTGTCTGAGAGGCTCGCTGCGGTTATATTTTATGGAATTGTTATTAATAAGACTATCCAAATATAATTTCAGGTCCATATGTAGCGATACCATAGAGCAAAAAATTATCTTGAGGGAGGATTTGAGGTGATGAAGCAAGTCTGCAATGGCATTCATGCAACAGCTGTTGAATAAAAGATGAAAGTTGTGACTTGGCTCCAAGTTTCTTCTCTCTTGTGGCTCATCTCAATTACTACAGAGGCGGTTTAAAGGGGAACAGAGTCAGTAAGTACGCTGTAAAGAGGAGACGATGTGGAACGCTCGAGGAAATTTCTCATTTTTAATACATGGAGGACAGTGACTGACACTTCAAAAAGAGACAAAAGTCCTGAAACACAGTAACCTACATTTGCTGTGAAGAAGGGGCTCCAAAGCTCTTCAGTCGATCACGGCTGGAGAGCAATGGCCTCGCAGCATATAAAGCTCTGCACTCTCCATTTTTAGGTCTTAATTGTTTTTCACTAGAAAAATGCCCAAAGCTTTAGAAAGGAGCAGAAAAGATTCAACTCATTTCTACATCCATTTTATGTGTTCATACAAAGTTGTTGGGTTTTCTGCTGTAAGAGACAACGAGGTCAGATCAGATCAGATCAAAAACTTGATGACATATGATTGCGTGCCGTACAGGAAAAAATCAGTTTTCCACCAAAATCTCCAACTTCAGCTAACAGCACTAGCATTGATAACAGAACGTTATTCCTGCAACACTTGCGAGGCGTCACTTGTTGCCAGGCAGCTTTCTACACGTCGTCCTTCCTGACCTCGCAGAGCTTTGAGCAACCATGGCTCCAAATATGCTTCTGGTACAGTAGTAGGAAATTGAGAAAACAAATAAAGTAATGCACCACATGTTCATCAAAGAACATTTTTAAATAAATGTTACAAATTACACTTTTAAAGTCAAAGTTACACCTGAATATTTGTATATTTATGTTGTTTTAGGGGGTTGTGAAATTCTGGGCCGATACAGATGTTTGTAATAACAATTTGACTGATACCGATGTTTTTATTGTTGTTGTTTATTTTGTTTCTGTTATTTCTTCCCCATTTTTGCCAGGGAAACAAAGAAATCTTCATTATTTAAAAAATAACTGAACCGTTTTAAAGTCATTCAACGTTCCATGAACGAAATTCAATCACACAAACAACTTTTAATATAACCCTCTTTCACATGAAAAACACACTGCTTCAAAAGCATTTTTAACCCTTTAACACAACATTTATCCAGCGCAACATGTACGCAACACAACAGATAAATATCGGCCACTGCCATCTGTGAATGTCATCATATTTGCCGATATGCTGATTCCAGTCAACAAGGTAAATGTCGGCCGGTATATTGCATCCCTCGTTGTTTTCCTTTTGCTTTAGCTACTTATTACAATTCAAACTAAAATCCCATAAATGCCCACAAAAAAGAAAACAGTGACCCTGAGAAGAAAATGTAAGAGAGATAATGTTTGACATTTATTTTCAACATGGTTACCGGCTTTATTCCTATAGACTTGGATAGTATGGGCTTTTAAATGCCAATCAATAGCAATATAAGTAGAAAAAAAGTTAAATACCATGTTTTCTTTGCCTTGAAATAAATAATTCATTTTCAAAAGACATTACAAATGAAAAGTGTGGTAAGAATGTAAAATATCAATGTGGATTTTGTGAACAGCTCATATATCAGTGGTTGATAATGTGACTAAAAATGTTTTAACTGCAGAAATCTACAATTTCCCTCCCATTTATCACAGGTAAGTAAACAGCTTCACCAATCAACCTCCATTTGTCAAAGTAAACCTTCAGTGTGAGACTAAGCTCCTGTTAAACAACAGCGCAGACTTCTCATTAAATGAGTGTTTTGTCAGAGAGAGATTAACGTAACTCAATACAGCATTCAGCAAAACAATCAGCCTCGGACAGAAGAGATGAGGGACAATGCTCCTTTTGACTAATTGCCTTTTAAGATGACTTGTGCCCGACGCCAAGGGGCAAAGTAATTCACTGACACCAACAAACACCTCGACCACTCACTCAGCCGAGAGGGTGTTTTAACCAAAACGCCGAGACATTAATCCAAGGCACCTCCTCCATTAGCGCCGGCTTGTCACAAGTGAAATTGGAGCGAGAAAAGCCCACTTCACTGGCATATAGTTAATTTCATGCCGTGCTGAAGAGAGACAGGGATGGGCAGAGAGTAAATGCTTTAGGTCGAGGACTTTACAGCACTCATGAATACTCATCTGTTAGTTTGGGAATTTAATTCCTCCTCCCCGCTGTGGAGTTTGAATGTGAGGGGATGAGTCCAAGGTCAGAAGCTCACCTCAGTCTGACCATTGATCCGAACGCCAGGCCAATCCAGCCGCAGGTGACTGATCACCACCTCAGCAAATCTGGTTTTACAGGCAGGAGGGGGCAATACGGTGACAGATGTAGGAGCATGTGCACGGCGTTTAATAATGTAAAGGCTCGTCATACGGCGTCTCAAGGTAAATGACAGCAGGACCCGGAGGGGGAATGTAATTTCCCAACAGCAATGCCAGACACTGCCTGCTGATGTGCTGCTCTGCATCTGCTCTGCTTCAGCATCAGATCCGCTGCATGCTGGACAGAAAAATGGATTTCATCCAACTTTAAAGAGGATTAAATACAAGAGAACACGTCTGTGCAGCAGTTTAGCGCTCAGAGTTTCAAGACTTCAGCAGAAGTTTTGGAGGTTATTTTTAACTGGAAACCCCTGACATAAACCGGGCAAGCCAATCGCTTTGCATGTGCTCACTGCAGTACACTGCTTTTTTATTGACTTTTTCTCTTTCTGTGTTTTTCTTCAGGTTATCCAGGTTCTATCTGGACTGCTTTTAGAAAGTCTGGACAGCAAAAACCACATTAAATGTGATTTTTGCAAATTGGATTCAGATCACATTTGGAGATGGTTTGAAATGTGATTCCAATCAGATTTCTACAAATGCATCTTTGAAACCATCTCAAACAAAAACTAGAGACTTACTTCTAAGTTGACACTATAGCAGGAGTTTAAAGTTTGAAACTTTGTCTAAAAAGAGCTATATATGCTTGCATCACTTACATTTAATAAAACCTAGAGACCCAATTCTCACGTTTGACTCCTGTAGTTTGTTTAAAATTGAAAATGTATCAACATTTCACAATGTAACATATTTTTTTAATATTTTAATTATTATCTTAAACTATGTGAAATTTGTTTGGTAAACATGGGTATTGGATATTTTAGATATTTATCTTGAAAATTGTGATTTTCTTTTTTTTTTGTTTCATATTATCATATAGTCAGATAGGATGCACATTTTGTTTTTATTTCTTTTACATGTACATTCAAATATATCTTTATTTGTAAAATGTGCAAATAAAATAAAATAAAAAATAAAATAATAGATGGTCGCAAAGACTAGAAATCACTATATAAGTACAGTCCAATGATACAGACACATCGTGGAAACAATTTGTGGCCTTATAGATTGTTTCAGATTTAACTCTAACAATGAATTCTGTATGCAAAAACATTGTTTGTTCTCTGTCTAAATATGTAGACTGGAGCCGGGTCATCGTATTGCTGCTTGCAGCGAGGATTAAATGTTGTTTCTGCCTGGTTACCAAGATCTTACATCATAAAGTCTCAGAAACTTTCAGGGCTATCTTCAGGCCAACAGCAGCACAATAACTATCCATCCAAGATGGAGAGCTACAAATCCTCAAAATTAAAAATAAGTGACTTCTTGCACCAGGAGTAATGATTTAACTCCTCCTCCGACTCCAGCTGGTGTTTTCCTGTTTGTGTGAAACAGGTGACAAGTCTTTGCACTCAGAATGTGTAGGTGAGCAAAAGAGAGCAAAAGAGAACTGGAGCTTTTCCAGTTGAGGAAAAGACGAATCAAAACAACTTACTTCAAGTGCATCTTGCAACTTACAGTTGTAATTAAATGTTCTGTTGAAGCTGCTGTTGCATTACTCACACTAAAGAACAGTTTCCTTCTCATCTCTGGTTTGTGGAAAGTCTTGACAGAAGCATTAGTATCTAAATCTTTAAATAGTTGTAAAAAGTTATATTTCCATATGTTTTTTGTATTATAAAGCAGGTCTAGGTGCCAAATAAATACTGTTAAAGTATCAAAACGCTCAATCCACGGAGAAATGCATACAGCCTGTAAATTGTGATGTCACATCTATACTAGAAAGTACTGCTACAGTGATTCCCCTGCAGCAATGACGGTGCAGAGACGTCGAGAGATGAAAGACACAGAAACGCTGACCGATCAGAGCAGACTGGGCTTTTTGGGAAGGGGGGGGCTTAAAGAGACTAAAAGTTAAAAAGGAGTGTTTCAGACAGAGGGTGAATACAGGTATATTCAGACTTTTCTTTTACATTAAAGCATGTAAATGAGCACAGTGTGACCTTTAAGACTGACACCACAATGTTATTTATTCTGCTATCTAACTAGATATTATCTCCATTGTCTACATCAATGTGATGAACCATCATTTAGATATTTCCTCGTCTTGCAGGAAAAATTACCGTCAGTACATCAAACACCAAAAATGCCAGAATTAATGAGTTTCACTAGCAGCTGTGTTTTTTTTTTAGGTGGATTTTTCCTTTAAAAATGGCATCAATAGCACTTCTTAACAGATTAGGTGTGTTTTAGAAAACTGGCTGCAAGTTGAGCAATGTCAAAACTCCAGAGTTGAGCCTTTGAGAGTACAGAAAACGTTGGGCGTAGAATAGCAAATGTGGTTCCGCTCTGTGGGTTTGATCTTGAAGGCCACTGGGGCGAGGGATAAAGAGATATTGTGCGAGCAGCGAGCCGATAGCACCAGCGAACCTCGGAGATCTCAACCACTGCGCCGCTGAAGGGTACAAGGGGAAGAGGGGGGGGGGGGCGCTCCACAGAAGGTTGTGGAGGAGGGTTGGAGGCGCTGCCAGTCAACCATCCCCTTGTTTCCTTGTAGACAGGTCCAGATGTCCCCCTCCTGTCCTGATTGCATTCTCCACACTTTCCCCCCAGAGATTAGAAGAGGGGTGGGAGAGGGTACACAAACGGGGATACGCTATGCTGGACAAAGAAATCGCACATCCCTCTATCTCCTCTCCTCCTCTGTGTGCACAGCGCCATAAGCACCGGGGAGATATTGAGACAGACATATCCCTCCTAGATGAAAGGGGCATTTCAGTCACACAGGCCCCAAAGGTAAACGTGGTCTGAGTTAGCAAGCAGCTCCTCGTTTATTGTGGAGCGGAAAAGGGACTCAAAGGCACCATAACACCACCGAAAGCAATAAAGGGCAACCGCTCTGTTCACACTTCTGACAAGCTATTTGTGGCTCTACCAGGCCATAAAGACATATGCTTATTTGCTATTGTTTGCGAAGCCCTAACAAAGTTTGTCCCTGTAGAGGTTACTGTGGTTTCCCCTCCATCTATTTTCTTTCACAATGCAGCAGCAGCAGCAAGCATTTCATTTGCAGATATGAAGCCCCGTCGGTGCTCTCGCCTTATCATTCATTATTTGTGCAAGCGATTATGCATGAGATAAACCTGACAGTTTGAAATCTCTCTCTTCCCTCCCTGTGGGTTTGCATGACAGCACTTAGATCTTCAATATTTTGTTAAAGCTAAAGTCATGCACACTGTAAGCTGCGAAAGAACAAGACAAATATTTGCCAGATCCTATATAAAAGATGCCTCACGGTGCATGTATTTAAAGGGATAGTTCAGATTTTTTGAAGTGTAGTTGTATGAGGTTCTTACTGTAGCTGAGCAATGTACAGCTGTGGACGGGGCCACACAGCAAAATGTCTTATAGGCATCTAAAAAAAA
>JAOVVB010265746.1:0-18632 GCA_028570985.1 Heterobranchus longifilis | reverse complement strand
TGTAATGAAATGTTGAATGACTTTAAAACAGTTCAATTCTGTTTTTAATGATGAAGATTTCATTGTTTTTCTGGCAAAAAGGGGGATGAATAAATAACAACAAAAACAAAATAAACCACAACAAAAAAACATCAGCTATCAGCTATCAGCTATCGGTCAAATTGTTATTTTAAACATCGGTATCGACCCAGGATTTCACCATCGGTGCATCCCAAAAATACTGAAAAAGTAGTTTCACATTAAAAATCTGTTTCTCCGACGCTGTTCGGCTCGTCGGCGGAGGGGCTGTGTGCCGAGCTGCCGCTAACGTTTGCTCAGCTTGTTTCTCTGATAACTTAAGATCCAGACGTTTGATCACTAAAATCCTTCATCCGGTTAAAATATATAAAAATGACAAAGATCTAAAAAGTGTATTGTAAAAATGTAGCTTAAAATGGGATAAAAAGTCAATTTAAGACAACCACAACACTGACGCATGTGCAAAGGGGGATATGACGCCATTGACAGGCAACCAAACATTTAGGCTACAGATTTCTCTGGGTTTGAAAATTGTTGGAAACATTTGGGATAATGTAAGTACACAACTCAACAAAATATATACGACATAGGTCGAGTTGTTTTTAGACATTTCAATGGGGGAAAAGTTACATATTATACCTTAAATAAACATTTTAGACTACAGGTAAAGTCCATGTTTGTGAAACTAACATACCAAAGACAGTTTTGCAACAGACGGGGTGAAATATGTTTTTACAGGCTGAGAGCCAGCCAAAGCTCGATACGACCAGCCTTAATGAGGGAACGCCTTATTATCCAAATCAAAAGCCCTGTAATCATGTGACAGTCTAAGCTTTCGAGGGAAATGTCTCTGTGGCCCGACGGTGTCCTCCAGTCTCCCAGAGGATTACCAGACGTGGCGTTCCTTCAAAGCTGAGCCGAATCGCTCGCTTTGATGGGCGATATGAGTGAGTCACATGTGCTGCTGCCACACCCTCGGTGAACGCAGGTGAAGCCATGCTAGACAAATAATTTCTCCATGAGTCCATGAGACAGGAGGTGTATTAAGTCTACGTCTGCATTACACCAACGTCTGGTATAAATACCGCACATGAAATGGAAAATTAATCAAATTACTACCCAGAGGTGAATGACTCTTAATCCGTAATTGAGTATGACATAATCAAGTGAAAAGCTCCAACACGTCTAACATTAAACCAGGGTTCCCACATCTTCTTAAACATAAGATAAGATAATATAGACTTTATTGTCCCAATGGGAAATTTGTCTTGGACTCAAACTCAAGGACCTAACAGGACATAGTTTGAGACACGGATTAAAGTTCATTACTGTTACAACACTGAGAGTTTTTATAATGAGAACAAGCAGGCTGCTGCCTGAAACAATGACATAACCGCAGGCAACTCTTGTCTCTTACAAAATGACGTTCCCGTACAACTAAACCGCATTTTCAATTACGTTTCAAAGGAAATGTTTTTGCCTCACGGGCTACGGTTGCAGATTTAAGCATTGCGTTAGCTTTGTGAATTCATACAAAACTACTTAGTTAGGTTTAGGAAAAGATCATGGTTTGGGTTCAAATAAGTACTTTTACATAAGAAAATATAATTACTACGTTGAGTTTTGGTTTCACGCGGGACACAAACCGCAATCTCCCGCATTTTTGTGACCCCTCCATCCACCCCGACCTCCTCCCCATGAGGACTCCCACGGTCTTTGATTAGAAACATTTTTGTAATACGTCAAAATCAAACGTAATCTGGGAGAACATACGTTTCTCCTAGAAATGTAATTGAGAATGCAGTTTTGTTTCGTATGGGAACATAATATTTAGGAGACGAGGCAGCTGCAGGAGACACATGCAGACAGCGGAACGTAGCCTATCTATTAACATTAAGTTTAAAAAAATATCAAAAGAACTTCAATTTGTATTCTTGCACAAAATATATAAACCCAAGCGCTTTCAATGACCCATGTCTATTTATGTCAATTTTCTAAAACTTTCAAGGCCTTGATTTTTTTCCGCACAAATTCACAAACTTTCAAGGACTTTCAAGGACCCGTGGGAACCATGTTAAATGTTTATGGCTGCATCGATTATCACTTATCATTAGAGTATAGAGCTACGTGGATATTTTCTCTGATCAGTATTTATACCTTACCATATATACCATTTATACCACTTATACCAAATACCATCTATTACCTTATTATGTAACTGCTATAGCAACAACATGCAAAGCCTCCTGCTTTAAATACAATGACCAATATTTGCATTACATAAGGAAATATTCAACAACACAAATCATCCGAGTGACGTTAAAAACATCATTCCCCAAAGTGTTTTCCATTCCAACTTCTTGTACTTTCAAACAAAGTTTCATGGACTCTCAGCCTCACTGCACACACACACACACACATGCACACACACACACGCACACGCACACGTGGTGTGGTACCAGTGTCTCGCCGACAAGTCACATGGATGTTAAGCTTTTATTCACCGTACTGTACAACGGCCTGCCTGCACATACCAAACAAACACCACCTGTGGCATTAACTTATCATCAGCCAAGGATGTTGCCTTTGTATTCATAATTCATAAACAAAAGCCCTCTGTGCATTTTCTAACAGTGAAAGTCACTCACCGAAGTGTTATTACTCAGCTGATGATTGATTTGACTGAAAAAAAGATAAAAGGTAAAACAAGGCTGGTTGGTATCTGGATTTTTCAAACCAGACTAAACTTATATAGTGACCTTCACATTGTACTCCTTTTTTCCCCCACAACAATTCATCTCAAACTGTTATCTGCATACTAGTCTCTTGTAGCCAGACCTATCCCCACAGCGATGAAAACTCCCTGCCTGTTTGTATTTCTTAAACCAATCACAATTGCCCTGGGCGCACCGCGCCCCGACGGAGCATCTGCACAACAGTGTCGGAAAGGAACCCGTTTCGGTGGAACACCTCCACGAAGATGTTGTAAACATATTATTTGTAGATCTTTACAATCATTCACCAAAAGAACAGCGCAGGCCTGTCTTATTTCATGATCCAAATCCTCAAAATGTGTCATTTTCAGCGTGTAGGTTGGTTCTGTAGTGAAGGGACTTTGAGAATGGAAACACAGACTTCCTGTTTCCGGGCCAGGCAGATTTCCCAGAGGCTTTGAGTACTTGCAACTGTCATGGCACAAATACTAGAATACTTTGGTCAAACGGAAGTACTGTTACTTGACTGAAATATTACTCGAGGTGAAATCAGATTACCCTCGAGTACAAAAGCAGTCCTTTTGAGGACTGATCTTTGAAGTAACGGCATATAGCTCCACATAATCACACTAAATATGGTACTGATATATAACGTGCATCTCTAATTCAAGGTAAAAAGTACAATAATACCCTCTGAAATGTAGCATTACTGAAGTATAAAGTAGCATTACTCAAGTAAAGTACACTCAAATTTGCACTGGAGTAAATGGATTTAAAGGTCTGTTAAAAAGTGAGATTTCCATGTCTTTTTAAAAATTATAAAGCAGGTCTAGGTGCTATATAAATACTGTCAAAGTATCAAAACACTGCCCGCATTCAGAAACTGTGCCTTTAAACAAGCCATCAGGAAAAGTCACAACACAGAAAAAGGCACAAAACAAATCAGCAACAACACAACAGAAGTGAGCAAAATTTTTTTGTGTGCTCACTTTCGTTGTGTTGTGGCTGATTTGTGTTGTTTCTTTTTTAATTTGTTGTGATTTGTTTTAATGTGTTGTGCCTTTTCTTATTATTTGTGTTGTGTTGTGACACTTCAGGGCCACCATACATCTCTGTCAGGCTTGGCAAATAAAATCTGACACAAAAAAATGGTTCCCTTTCTGAAGCACAACTCAAGCTTCTCATAATCATCCAATCAAAAGAAATAAACATAAATGGAGATCATTTTTACTAAAAAAAAAAAACATATCTTATGTCCTCATACACAAGACAGTAAAACAAAAAAATGAGCCTCATTCTCAATTTCACCTATAGCTCACAGAGCAAACATGGACCTGCATGTGTTGTCATTGGGACCATAAATAACTCACTGCCCCCCCTCTCGTCAGCCCGTGACTGCTGGGGTTTAATCACGACACCACGATGTGACAGAGCCACATGACAGAGGAGGTAATAAAAGTTAGCCTTCATAGGTATCAGTCTCGTGGACTTTATCGCGCGGTTAATAAACTGGCATCATGGCTTCACCTTCAGCTCATAACCTGCTGAGACAGCGCTAACTGCTACACACCTTGAGCACGGTAAAACTCACTTTTTTCTGAGTGAATACCTGCTCTAATACATCGACATTTCAGCATTAAACACGAGATTTGAACACACATAAAAGTGTGAAACAGTTGTGTTTGATGTCTGTTTACATACATGGACAGAAATAGCTCAAGTGGAGACCGAAACTCGCCTTACCTGTGTGAAGGTTGTTTTCCGGAAGCAGCTAACGTGTATCGCTAGCTAAAACAAAGAGATCACTGTGAACTCACTGAATTTAAAACAGACCCCCCCCCTAAAAAAACTAACACCGGACAGCTTCTACACCGTCGAGGTTTTCTGACATTTTTTTTTACCGCATTGCTGTGGCTGAATTATCTCAGCCTGATGTCCCAGGTGTAGTTCAACCTACAGGCGAAGACTGGGCGACTTTCCCAGTTTCGACCAAACACAAAACAGCGGCAGCACAGGAAGGAGTGCATGCAGGTGTACACACAGTACTGCTCTGTTACTGTATGTATACATACATACAGTAATGCCTTTTTCCATCCACCTATAACAGAAACTACTCGCCAGTCTGCAATGAAATAACCAGTAATTAATATTATTATTATTATTATTATTATTATTAGGCTATTTAATTAGATGAATTGGATTACGTCTGTTTATTTTTTTTGTTTTTTTCTATCTCTCTGTTTTGCGTCTTTTGTCTTGTTTTTATTTACCCAAATTTAAAGTTATTAAATTATTATTATCTTGCATGCAGAATAGTCCATTAAACTAATAACTTTTCCCAAATTCTGCAGCATGTTTTATTCTTGTTATGCATTGTGTTGTTATTCAGTGGTACAAGAAGTATGCAGAAGTGCATGCAGGTGTACATGCAGTACTACACACAGTACTGGATTGCTGTATGTACATGCTGCAGAATTTGGGCAAAGTTATTGTTTTAATGGACTATTCTAAGCTGCATGCAATATAATAATAGTTAGTGGTTATTTAATTGCAGACTGGTGAATAGTTCCTGGTATAAGTGGCTGGGAAAAGGTATTACTTCATTTATGTTGTATTTAGCCCAACCTCATGATACAATATCTTCAGTGGTGGAAGTATTCAGAAGATTTACTCAAGTAAAAAAAATAGAAATGCCATAGTCTAAAAATACTCCATTAAAAGTCATGCAATCAAAATGTTACTTAAAGGTCCCATATTATGCTCATTTTCAGCTTCATACATGTATGTATTTTGGGTTTCTAACATGTATGATTTAATATTAGTCTCATACTGTCTATGTGAATATACCTGTATTCTCCCTCTGTCTGAAACGCTCAGGTTTAGTGCCTGTCTCTTTAAGCCCCCCTCCTGAAAAAGTCTAGTCTGCTCTGACTGGTCAGTGTTTCTGTGTCTTCTGCATCTGCGCTCTCTGTTTCTCTGCACCGTCATTGCAGCCGACTTTCTATATAGTACAGTTGTGACATCACAACTGTATGGAAAGCCTGACAGCTCATTTAAAGGCACCGTTTCTGAATACGGGTTGTGTGCATTTCTCTGTGGATTGAGCGTTTTGATATGTTCACAGTATTTATATAACACCTGACCTGCTTTATAATGAAAAATAAAAGACATGGAAATCTAACTTTTTACAATATGGGACCTTTAATTAAGTAAAAGTGCAAAAGTAGGCTATTATCAGCAAAATGTACCTAAAGTGTCGAAAGTAAAAGTGAAATGGTCCATTTCAGAATCATATACATCATTTATATAATTTCTCAATCTTTTGGAGTGTGGATTATAATTAGTTGTGTATTAATGTGTACATCACTTTAATGTTGCATCTGGTAAATGTGGGGCTAATTCTAAACTTACTATACTTTATATAGGCTACTGCTGGGCTTAACCTATAATAACATATCATAATTTATTAGTTCATTTATATTAATAATCTAAATGTGCTTCAAAGTAACTAAAGCTATTAAATAAATAGTGAAATGAAAAGTACATTTCCCTCTGAAATGTAGTGGAGTAGAAGTATAAAGTATATGGAAATACTCAAGTAAAGTACCTCAAACTTGTACTTAGTTACTTTCCAACACTTAAATGACTGAAGGGCTGATTACAATTATACAGTCAGATAAACACTGACCAGTAGCCAATGTAAGGTACTTTATACTCTACTGGTTATATTATTGTTTATATATGAACCTATTTCATGTACATAATAGTTCTCTAGCTTTTTTCTGCTTTGTAGCCCTTTGTTTTAGCTGTATGTTTATTTCTATCTTCCTGTAAATTGTTCTGTGTGTAAGTACTGAGAGCAACTTAAGACTGGAGTAAAATTCCAAATTGTATGTGTGTATAAGATAAAATATTACAGATTCATAATTTGTCTTTGCTAAAAACTCCTGAAGTGTCAGGGAAATGTTAAAGAATCACTGCACCTTACATGTCAGTATACATGTTACTTCACAAGCATATTCTAATCTCATGATGGAGATCAGAGGGGTTTTGTAGTTGTGCTACATTGCCTGATAGAATATCACATTTTGTAATAAACTACAAATGATGAGTGCAAATGACTGAAATCATGAACCCCTTTCTGAAATGTCCAATAAACTGTACAGTCTGTGCATGGCTCAGTCTGACCCCTAGTGGACGGAAAATGTATAGAATACAGAAGTGATTTAGACTCTCTGAAACACTTATATGAAACTTAAGCTCATCAGTCATGATATGTGCAAAATTAAAGATGATCAAACTTTTATAAAGTCTGCACACCATCTGCTCACCAAGAAAGTGGATGTTGGTGATTCAGAATGACTGAATGATGAGTGGAAACAGTTCAAGTTTGTGAATATCTGCATGTGCAAACACACACAGGAAGCATTTACAACCTCTCCTAACATACACCCAGACGCCATGTGTGTTTGTGCATGCAAACACACAAGACAGAAAGACCAGTACAACTTGCTACAAGTACATAAGAAAGTCACACAGACATTCAACTTCTTATGTCATATGCAGCATGAATCACCAGTGGTATGAGACATCCTCAGATCCTTTCTAAAAGTAGCAATGCCACAATTCCTGCATTCAAAGTTCTACTTGAGTAAAAGTACACACGTATTACCAGCAAAATATACTTAAAATAACCAAAGCACAATCTACAAATACACCAATTGGCGCATTGACGAGGGTTATAGGCACCCATGCCTTTTTATTTTTATTTATTTACTTTTATTTTATTCAGTATCTTTCTTTACCTTTTTTTCTTTATTTTTGTTTTATTTTTTTATCTTTCTCTGTTGGTAAAAGTGTTGATAAGACAATACACTCTTCTGTGCGCGTTCAATTTGTATTATAAGACATATTGTTTATCACAAATGTATAACTCTCACTGTTATACTTTGTATGGCCTCTCATGTGGAGAGCTGTGTTTTACAAGTTTCAGTTGTTAAAGGCACAATTAAAACAGTGTTTAAAAAAAGTATATCCAAAGCAAAAGTACTCTTCTTGTTGCAGGACAACCTTATCATTCCTATTGGTGGCCTCATGTAAACTACTAACTTTAGAGAAACGTAGTGGAGTAGAAAAAATACAATATTTCACTCTGAAATGTAGTGGAGTAGAAGTATAAAGCACCATAAATTGGAAATACTAAAGTACAAATAGAGGAAAGTGACTTTGTGTTTACAAGTTTCTCAAAAAAGTAACATCCAAACATCAATCCTAAATTAATTAAAATAATAAACTGCTCGGCTGAATCTTGGGGCTAAATCTTATTATAATAATTCTCCTCCAAATTAAACCAAAACTAGTGGTGGTAATGTTAAACTATTGGAGCACCGGTGCAGTAAATGGTTACTGAAAACTTCTGTCTAAACAGGGAAAGACTGTGAATGTGAAAACAAAAAAAACAAAGGACCATAAAACCAAGCAGACTGAAGTGAAGCCCACCACTTCAGTATTGGCTCGGGGGTTGTGCTCAGGAGATAAAAGTATTCTCGGACCACTGATCCATAACGTTGGAAAGCAGCAGCAGGTTATGGAAACCAGAGTTTAACAAATGTGTTGTTAATTGCAGACTGTCTTGTTAAAGTTAACGATTCAACACCTTGTTAAACATGACAAATAGCCACATTTCTGCAGCAGGATAATGATCTGTTTTTACTAAGATGACACATCATTCACTGACAGTAAAACAACACAACGGTTTCAAATGAAAACGGAAGCAAATTCAAAATCAACAATTTATTTTCTCTCTCTCCGTAGGGATTAGGTCACCATGACGAACATTTACAAGAGTTGTAACAGGGACAAATACTGGGAGGAGGATTTAAAATCTCCTTTTTTTTGTACAAGAGAACAGATTTCAACCTGTACTTCTCTGTGGTTCACCGACTATTCCAGAGGCACTCTAATACAACGCAATGCAGCGATCTCTTGACGAACATTCAGGAAAATAATACTAACACTGGACAGAATGACTGAAACAAAAGAACCACCGTGTACTGTATGTTTCCTAACGCGTCGGGAGGAGCAAACACAGCACAGGGAAAAGTACAAAACTATAAAAAAATTAATGCAAAGTTGGGATAAAACATTTTTTTTTTTTTTTTTTTAAATATAGATGAGTGGAAGAGCAGAGTTTAAAATCATTCTCTTCCAACTGCACATCAGAGACGCAACCATCTCCGGTTTTAATGGATGACGACTCACTGAACGTCATCTTTATTGGCAAACACCACACGGTAACATGCACTGCTGTGGATGAATCTTCAGGATGCATTTAGGCGTGGGACGGAATATTTCACGCCACGATTATCTTGGCCAAAATGATTGCGATATTATCCCGATAATCATCAAAATATGCTTAAAACTCTTAAAATGGCAGAAGCCAAATGCTGTAGCATATCTACATGCATACAGGCTATTAAATGATCAAACTTACATTTGTTGTTGTTAAATGCATGCACAGTGATGTTAGTTGTACATGCGACGAACACTTTTAACGTTCTACTTGTCCTTTTAATAGGCGAAATCAAATGAGAAGATGGATTTTCTGCAGAATAAAATGAATTAGATTTGATTTTAACTGTTATTTATGGGCCAAATTAATGTTACGGTTAGAAGAAAAACTGTAGAAAACTGCAGTTAATTCACAAGTCAAGTCACTCGTGAGGATAGTCACAGAAATTCACCCTGATTAACTTATTGTGTTTTTTTTTCATCTCAATCTGCGATAAAATCGCTCATTGTCCCATCCCTATATGCATTATCATCTGAAATCCTGATTTTCTACAGGGCTCAAGTGCAATAATAATCAGTCCTAACTCTGGCATTGTGTACATTGTAACTATATGGCTTACAAGGTAAACATATCCATATAAACTAGAAAGGTACATAGACATCTTTCATTAATCAAAACTATGGTACAGCAATATATTGGCAAAAAACTAAAGAGCTAAGTAACTTTATGTAAACAATGGTATACCACTGTACAGCTTATCCTAACATGGTATTTACAGGTCAAGTAAACTAGCTAGTTCCCATGTACAGAGGGTCAAATGTAAAGAGATAACACAGGGTGGTGACGTACACTGTACGTTAGGCAATTTCAACCATCCCATCTACTTGCAAAGAACTGGATTCAAACAGAGGAAACCCAACAAACGACATTTGAATCTACAGACTTGTTGAATTACCGCGTGCCTTCCTCTTCCTCTTACATGTAGAAAAAAAAAGAGTCATACATAAGGCAAGGATAGTTAAGGAAGGTGGAGGCATCACATTCTTTGCAAGGGATTACTGATATAATAGATGGGATACAGGTTGATAGTTCTTTGGGGTAAATGCACTTCTCGAGTTTGTCACATGTAACCAAAAAAAAAAAACACATCCGAGTGCAACAAAGGGGACATGTCTAGTTCTGTCGGGGAAAAATGTGCAAAATCTGCTCTAAAGCAAAGTGACAGTGTTGCAAATTCTAATGTACAAGGTACTGGGAGATGTACGGGGTCGTCACGAGAGACAACAGTGCAGACCCTTATTCCAACATACTGTATATACAAGGCACTAAAGGATAAGATTCAAGGGCCACGCATCCAGTCTTTTAACAGCCTCCTCAGTCCGGTCGGAATATAGGATATTTGGGTAAGAATTCTATAAGAATCACCTATAGAGAGAAAAATACAGAACAAATCGTTATTTAGGACAACTGCAAAATGCTTAAACGTTAATGGTTATGCTTTATTTTATGGGTCCTGTCATTTCTTAAGAAGTTTCCTATAAAGAACCATGTAATTACCTCTGACAAAGAGGTTTTCAACTCAGTTTGTTTGTTTGTCTGTTTATTTTGGAAAAACTACTGGCTACTACTACTGATTTTCATGAAACTTTGTGGAAGTGTGTAGCATGTGTCAAGGAAGAACCCATTACATTTTGGAGCGGATCTAAATCACAGAGCGGACACATCAATTATTTTTCACTTCCGCTAACATTGAGAGATAGGGCATTTGTGCTGCATTTATGTGGTGTCGGAATAATCTGAAAAATGAGTTCCCGATCATATTTCATGGTTGATCCGTTTCCTTTGCTCTTCGTTGTCACGCAAATACTGAAAACAGCTATCAAGGTGTTGTTTAAACGCTATGAAATGGGACCAATTAATGTGCAATTATTTTGACTAATTTGAGTCATTTTTTAAGCAAAAATGCCACACATGCTGGATCTACCTTCCCAAATGTGAGCATTTGTTGCTTTTCTTTGTCATATATGATAGCAAACTAAATATCTTTGTGTTTTGGACTGTTGCTCCAACAAAACAAGACATTTAAAGATGTTACCGTGGCATTTTAAAATTATTTTATGATATTTTATAGCATGCTTGATCGCTTAATCAAGAAAATAATCTGAAGCCTGGCTGGACTGTCACACACTCTTGCCATTGAAAAAATTACATTTATGATTAAGGGTAAATATTCTACCTTTGATAAGATATGGAGACATTTTATAACATTTCCAGAGGGAGAGAAAGCCACAGAAGCCGACTTGCCTTCAGTGCTTGATGACAGCATAATTATGTGCATTTCTTTTTTTTTTCCTTTCTTTTTGTGGACTGCCAATACTTGTATAGGTAGCATTTTCTGATTATTTATTTTGGACCTTGAATAAGAACTCAATGTATTGCTCTGTCATAGCAGTGTATATTAAATATTGAATGTTCTTCATTGCACCTTACTCATTTTCTGCTTTTGCATTTGTTATAATACCTGAAGTACATTAAAAAGATCCAATAAATACACTTGTTAAAAAAAAAAGAAAATAATCTGCTGATTAATTGCTAATGGAAACAATCAAAACGTTGATAAAGGTATGCAATAATCCAATAAGTCATAGCTGTTTTGTTGTGACAGCCTACTTACATATTCCATCATATTACTGCTTTCACATTTTCTTTTACTGAGTTTCCAGTGCAGCCCCAGCTGACGAGAGAAGAAAAGACACAGACACAATGAATGCACATCTCCCTCAAACAGACACAAAGACACACACACACACACACACAAACACACACACAAACACACACAAAGGAAAATCTGTCTGAAATCTCCCCTTCAGTGTCGGGGGAATTTGGGAGCAGGGCTGTCTGGCCTCGCCGGGGTCAAACTGTGGCCAGACACCCTGAAGAGCTTCCTTTATGCCTTTGCACAGCTACTAGCTGCAATTTGTTGCTGCGAGACAAAACAAAATTAACACGGCATTTTACTGCTGACCTCACGGTCCTCCCAGACCTCGTGCACCAGATCTGACTCAGCTTTGAGGGATTTGTGTGGCAGGTTAGAGTTTAGAAAACAGATCATTATCCATCACGATGATACTCCACTTACACTGCACACTGACACACACAATTAAGCACTTTCACACAGGTGCTAAATGTGCAATTTGTCTTTCTTACCTTGTGGTATAATCGGTTATTTTCCCACTCTAACAACTTGTGAATAGACCGTCTTGTCTGTAGGAATAGAAAGCAAAATGCGTGTACATCAATGCAAGCAGCGAAATACTCATTAGTCAATTTAACACTTTAACAGGTAACAGTAAACAGCCACAGTGTTAGGATTTATGGACTGAGCTCCCAATTAACCAGCTAGTAATTTCCACTTTGTTGCCAATAATTCAGAGTGGTAACACCACCTTTAAATGACACACCCTTGAGCAGGGCAGGAGAGGAGCTGTGCAGCGCAATGCGTCATTTCTACACAGAGCCACTAATTGAACACGAGCGGTTATTACCCTCTACACTTAGACCAATGCGGCTGAATTGCTATAACAGCCCTCGAGTAATCAGCGCTGATGTAAGGGAGAGTTAAACTGTCGTGTCACGGGAGGTCTGGGACTTACTCTCTTGTTGAGGCAGATAACGGGCCATAGACTGCAGCCTACTGTACAGCAGCAGCACAGGCAGCCGCAGAGAAGCCACTTCACATTCACAGGCAAGTTCTTCTTCAGACAAGCGTTCACCCTGCTGATGCTGGTTTTGAATTCCTCTGGCGCTACCTAGAAAAAGACAAGAGAAAGGATGGATGTGTGCGTACCAGAATAAGCAGCAATCTAAAGGCTTTATGTAGAGGGGGAAATCATCAGAAGCAATAACCAAATGACTAAGAGGGGGAGAGACAATTCAAGTGTTTGTAGGTGGTACTGACATGAAAGATTCCTAATTGCTCAAAAGAAAACCTGTGCACACAGATCAAAGAGCTTTAGAAAAACCAACAGGTAGATATTTGTAGATGTTGTCCAGAGATGAGATGAGATCTCTAAATACTCAGCCTCTGACTTGCTAACCGAGCTCTAGACTGTTCAAGGCAAGGAGGGACTCAAAGGAGAGATAAGCCCAGTGCCTGTGGCAGCGCCGGCCAAACAACTTGAATGGATGCTCATTCCTCGCTGAGTCTGTACGCCATAAAACAGGGGTCGTAATCTTTTATGACAGGATGCAAAGGTCTCTTTGCAAACAGCCAAAGACCTCAGAATAAAGCCCAGCAGGGCCTGATCTGCACCCTTCAATCATCATAATTGTGACCTCATCCATCACATGTCACCCTGGGTCACAATACTGAAGGTACTTTTTATTGCCCCACACTTCCCTCGGCCTGCTCTTACCCCTGCAGCCTTTTTGTGTTTCTGCGTCTGACCCAGGAAGCTTTCCTTTCTTGTTCACGGCAGAGTCTTCATTTCATTATTTTATCACCGGGAGCTGGACCCTCAAAAACACCGGGGTCCCCGCCAACGGAGCCCCATAGACGGCTTACTCATTTACAGAGCCGGACAGCAGCACATTCAGCCTCTTTTCTATACACTGTTGGTGCGTTACTTGAAATGCAGCTCCATCAGATCAAAACCACTCGGAGAGGTTTGAATGGGGGGGTTTGGGGAAGTTGGGGGCTGTTAAAAGGCCCAAAAGAACAATTGAATCACTGCGGTGGCTTTAATTGCTTAATTCTTCCCACTTGGAATTGTGCAGATAGCAGCGTGCAAGACTGAAGTGCAAGAAAACAAAAAAAGCAACTGTACCTTTCCTGTGAGAACAGAGGGAAATTCTGTGTCAAATCTGTTGCTCAGTCCAAACCTGGAAAAGATAAACAAAAAGTGAGCATTGATATGGTAATAAAGCTGCAAAACTAAGACCAAAAGCTGCTGTTACTATGAACATGATGAGAACAAAAATAATCCAGAGCAGAAATATATGTTGTTTGATTACATGAGACATAACATGCTTATTCATAAACTGTACCGTTTATGGTTCAAATTGAGTTTAGTTGACATTGTGAGAAAGGGGCCATTAAATCACATACAACTACAAAAGAATGGCACAATAAAGACCAATTTCTATTGTAGTTCTTGATGTAAAGAGAGTAAAGATGCAGGAGTCCTGGTGACTAAGCAACATCGTATTACCAACAAACCAGTATAATAAATTATCATCAGTAAAATCACTTCAAGTAGTCAAATATCCAAAAACATAAATTACAATTTATGACTAGGATGATAAGCTTCCCATAAGCCATTAAAGCTTTATTTTACTGCAGCGGCCAGCTCTTCCTGCAGACTTGATGTGACATTTACGTATTGCGTGATCTCTCACACTAATCAAATAATTGGGTATATTATCCTCACATTTATATTATCCAGTGATAATGTGTGGCTTTAAAATTAAATATTGGCATTGGCCCAAAATGAAAATTTCGATATGACAGGCCAAAAAGATGACGCTTATGTGCACTAAGTGCAGGGTGCAACAAATAGGCCTATGTCTGCAGTGTGGAGGATTTTTAAAGTGTCAGATAGCAAAGTTGCTAATTGCAATATGTTTTTTGAAAATGTTACATAAAAGTAAATATGGCATGTTTTCCATGTCACCTAAGTTGAAATAGTTCTTATTTTGCCCAGTGTGAATGTGTACACATTGAAAAGCATTGTATTTTATGTCTGCATCTGCCAGTGGGCTATCGTTATAACAGTAGGCATAATAATATGTTAATTCCACTACAGGAGAGACTTGATGTTCTCTGCAATTATGTGGAAAATATATCTGTATATATCAGTATCAGACAAAATTAGCTCAGCATATCGGATATCAGCAAAAATCCAATATTGTGCCCTAGTTCCCAGGCTCATCTTTACAGAGGAAGACAATTTGTGGTTGAAAAAGAATCATGTCCATGTAGAATAAAATAACATTTTGGAACAAGATAGCAGTATATTTTCAGTTGGTCTGCTGTTAGCTGTTAGAGGATAATATTGTTGTTGTTGATAATAATAATCATTTTATAATTGCATCTTAGCCCTCTGAATCTGAATCCAATCGTGAGGTGCCATGAGATTCCCACCCATAGTAACAATACCCATGTGAAAAGTAACAGATGATATTGAGTTTTTAAATTGGCATCCTCATTATTTTTGTCTTATTAGAATCCAGATGCAAAGTTGGCTAAGAAGGCTGAGAGGTTGCCAGCTGGGACTTAACATCTAGTCAGGTTAATGTTATGGTGAAGGTGAGGGAGGATCTGACAATGACGACAATGATGAACCTGTTCAGCTTTTTGCATTTTTTTTTCTGAATGAAACTCACTGCATTACTACATGACGTCATAATGATAGGCTGACGTGCTTAAAGCTCTAACTAGTTTTCACCCTGAAAAGTGCAGCCTCCATCAAAACGTAGCTAAGGGGCTGACATCCCCATGTAAACAATGATGAAACTTGCAATAAAAAACGCTTTAGACAATGATCACGCCGGTGGCAGTGTGTTGATTCGGTGGATAACTTAATAACACCTGGTGATGGTGATCTGCTCGGTAAAAATGTTAAAGATTTTTTAGCTAACGGTAACGCTACATCACATGTAAACTTGCCTACCAATGAATATCGGTTGTTAGTCTACCACGTTCATGGTTGCCATGGGGACATAGAACTGTTAACGTTAGTTTATGTCGTAATAATGTTACGTTCGTGTTTAAACTAACGGTCCCCTTGACAAAACATACGGCTGTTAGTTGTTGTGTTTGCGTTAGCTAGCAGGCTAGCATCAGGCTAACCAGGCTAAAGGGTGAAGACACCACAACAACAAAGCGACACCGGGACAGACAGGAGCGACAAACACGGCTCTGCTTACACTGTGATGTGCCCAGCCCCTCGCATCACCACGGGCTCCGGACAGTATCTGGGCAAGTGTTCCTCGCTCACTACGTGCTCATCCTCTTCGTCTTCTAACTCATAAATGGTATCAAAGTCCGCCATGTTGGGTAGTAAGACGCTCATGACGTCTCCTACGGGGCTGCGCACTGACGCACGAGCGGGCGCGCGGAGCCTGAGTTTGTGAATAGCGATCATCGCCCCTCTGTGACCAGAGTTGAACTATCACCAAAACTAACATTATGACGGATATAGATAAGCAGAATCCATTAGACCCAGTACATACTGACTGTTTATAATACATTGGAAATTATATAGGCTATATTATAAAGCATATATTATAAGTTATATTATTATATAGGCGAAGGCCTAGTATGCGGTTTGCAAAAGGAAATGTGCTTCTTCAGACATACATATGGGTCAAAGACAGGAAAAATCCTCCATAAATAGCCAGTCTAGCCACATGACAATTAACATGTCACTTCAACTAATTATGCATGAACCTGTCTCACTTCTACCAACCTAAAACAGACCTATGCGAGTCTATATGTTAAAATGTGTTACCATAGGCCTACAGCCTATTAGATGTAAATTCCCTGACATTGAATGCAAAATGAAAAGTGCACCTGCTGATGACATATGATCTATTTAGCATGTGTTATAGCTAAAAAAAAATGCAATTATATTTAAAAAGAGTTAGATTAAATAGAACAGGACAAATAACCCCCATACTTTCAATTGCTATATATTCATTTAAAGACACTTAAACTGGTGGGTTTTAAGTCACTATTAGTGAGGCAATTTCAGAGATAAGTGACAACAAACCAGAGCAGCATGTAGGCTAACAAATGTGATTAAAAACAACAAAAAAGGTCAATTTAATTTATATGGGTTATTGTTGGTGCAAGATGACTCGGCCTGCAGACTTTGGAAATGAGCCCTATCTATTTTGTCCAAATTTTAAAATAGATGTATTGAATTGACATGCTATGCCCATCCATTTCTATATATAACCTTTGGAAAACAATAACATGTTGCTACACGTCCAAACCATTGGGAATTATAGCCTACATTTTTTTTTTTTTAGTTTAGGAGTATAGGCTAAACATTTCAAATAAGCACACGAATAAAAGCCACTTGCTCCCTGTTTCTTTGAAATGTTAATTTCTAAAAAAATCTTAACCTGTTTTCTACCTGAATTTGTAACTTGCAACAATGTGTAGACTATGAGTAGCCTATCGGTCGTCAATACTGGAGGAAAATAGCTTGCAGGCTGTATATCTGCCTGTAGTGGTGAATACCATACATGCATGCATAAAAGCATGTTTTCAAACACAAAACTTGTTGCAATGGTTATCCAAACTTTGCATAATTCAGAAATAAGAAAAATGACAGGTGTACTGCAAAAAAAACAACATTTTATTTACATTTTGCCATCAAACGACCGTTCTACCCGTATCATTAACAGCTGTTCTCTGCTTTACTAAAGCGGATTAAATTGTGCTGAAAAAACGTGTGTAAATGATTTGTCAAGTCAAAGCAGTTTGTGTGGCACGAGCTACATACAATCCAGTTGAAAACTGCATTTTAAAAAATGTCCCTGAATTCTCATTTTATTCACATACACTTCATCACATACAAAACAAAGGATATTTATATCTTATTAACTCACAAACAATTTAAAGCTTTTAAGTTTGAAACACGTCGATTTTTTTCGTTTTTTAAATCCCCACGTTATTAGAACTATTCTATAAAAAGCAATATTTCAAGAGCCTCCAGCATTTCGTTGCTATAAATGAAATCTTTATCCACAGCTTTGTGCGTCGGGACGTGAGTTCAGATCCTCTGTGCGTCCTGTCCGCGTGTCGGAGTGCTCAGTTATTATGTGACATGGTCCGCAGGGTGTTACTGATTCACAGTCACTTGCTGTATATTCCTGATAGATGGCAAGGTGTTCATTCCCTGAGGAGGGTACATAGAGTTGTGGATGTCTGAGGGACTGAGAGAGCCCGGCACCGGCAGAGGGCTCACTGAACCCGGGTCACTGTGCACCGACCCCCCGCTGCCGTCAGACTGACCCAGCTTCTTCTTGATCAGTTTCCTCTCTTTGGCTCTGCGGTTCTGAAACCAGATTTTCACCTGAAAGAGGCACAAAGAAAGATAATTTTAATTCAGATTTTTTTTCTCTCCATGCAATTCCATAACCCTTAATAAATAAATAATACAAACAAAAAGAAACAAAATATATAAATAGATACTCCTGGATAGAAAATGGCAAAAAATAATTACATTAACATTACAAATATTAAATACATTTAGGTCTAAGCTACCTCGTTTAATCTCCATGCCATCCCTTTAGAATTAAAATTAAAATATATGCCTATTAGGCAATAGAACTATCAATAAATAACAATAATAAACATGAATAAATATATTTTCTCATGTATTCTACATGCCATTGCTAAAGTAAAATAAAAATGCATATTCACAGATAGATAGGACATTAAAATAATAATAAATAGCAATAATAAATATAGGCCTTGAATAATGAATACATTTCCATAATTTGTCATTATTTTTGCTAAAGTAAAATCAACATGCCTATTCAGATAGATAGGACATTAAAATAATAATAAATAGCAATAATAAATATAGGCCTTG
>JAOVVB010265731.1:0-18634 GCA_028570985.1 Heterobranchus longifilis | reverse complement strand
CATGAGAGCAGCAGTAAAAACTCAGTATATTATTTATCTAATAATAATGTCTTTTTGTTTTTTTAAATGTCCTTATATTAAATGAATGTTTCAAACCCCTGCTGTTTATCTTTTTAAAAACATTGCAACATGATGCACTAACTGCATAAAGTGATTACACATTTTATTAGATATAGTTAGGAAATAAAATAGTGAAACAGGTTTCCTCTGTCTTCCAGCTAATTAGAGTTTTTCTATAAATATTGTATCCACGACTCTCAGGAGCCCAGGATGTTTATGGCCCCTGGTCTTCCAATGAAAAATAATACACCTTGAAATACATATGAAATTGCACTGCTGTGAAAACACAGTTATTAGTAGACATTTCCTGCAATCCAGGTGTAATGGATTAATACATTATCCATCTGTTGTCATAAAAAAAGCCTGCTTTGAGAGCAGGTATGTGAAATGTGTTTTTATGTGCTTTGTAGAGGGAGTGAAATCTCCTAATCATTTTTACATCTCCATGCACATCAATATTCTGGGGTGTAGAACCTCCACAGGGCTATCTGAGGAGTCTTATTTGCTTTCTTTGGCAAAAGCGCTACAAGATAGATCATATAAAAGAATATTAAAATCGCCACAAGGTGAATATCTATACTATGATTTTATCCACTGGAAGATGGAAGATGGAAATGTAAAATGTTACGTTTTCCTGATAAGACATTTTTTTTAATTTTTTGTCACCTTGATCATTTTTTCTCCTTCCGGGTGCCGAGCGGGAGGCAGCCTGTTGACAGACCAGGAACTCTTAACAACGTGTTTACAACGAGACTTATCTCAATATGATTAGAGTGGTAGAGCCAAAGTCAGATTGTTACAATACTGTTTCTGCCTGGAGATCAGAAAGATTCATATTTATATGAATGTTCACACTGGGCCGCTGGTGCGTTAGGGGAGAGGGGGTTGTTGAGATTTTATTTATAATTCAAATCAACATTTTACCACTGGGCTTTAAGCTCACAAAATCTGTTTTCTCAAATTAACTCCAGGCAATGTCCGGAGAATCAGATGTATTTTGGGAAAGTGTTTATTCAGTGTTCGTACTGTGTAATACAGAAGTGTCTGAAATGTTCCTTATTTTTATAATGAAAATAGTTTACCAAAATTGCCAGTGGACAAAATGTGACCTCAGTCCCTAGCAAGATTACTTTTTCTGTCTTTGAAATTTACACTGTTCAAAATAAATTAAAAGAAACGTATCCTCATTCAGTTGTTTTTTTCCTGCTGTACCAGGCTCGCACCAAATCGTGACTCCTAAACTGGGGGTATTAAACCAAAAATAAATAAATAACCATACCTTATAAATAAAGATATGTTATTCATCTCATTTCATCATAAGACGTAGGCTTGGCCTACATGAAAGAGCAGTTTATATGTTGACTATCCAACGTTGTGTTGGTCATACTATAACATGACTTATTGCTTGTGATAGTGAACAATGCAGAAGATAACGAACTTAAAAAAAAAACACATTCCTGACAGTGTCCTGGCTGTGCGTCTCCTCTCACATTGTGGTGTGGCACCTGCACTGCACACACACAAATTGTTGCACTTTTAAAAAAAATGTGTTTATGTGAAATGCCTCATATGAATTTTAGAGCAAATATAACAAAAAGAGTGCCCTTCTAGACCACCAAGGTCATGCCCTATCTCACAATGTTATCGAAAGTGAAAAATGTGTGTATCTGTCCTGTGATTTAGATCTGCTCCAAAGTTTACTGGGTTATTCCTTGGCCCATGCTACACCCTTCCATCAAGTTTCATAAAAATCGGGCCAGTACAAACAAACAAACAAACAAACAAACAAACAAACAAACTGAACTGAAACCGAAAATAACCTCCTTGGCGGAGGTAATAAAGTCAGACAGTAACTGTATTCAGAATACCACCCATTTAAACTGTAACTGTAACTGAATACAGTTACTCATGTTTTGTATTTTAAATACCTAATCCAAATACTTGATTATTAGATTATACAATACTTGCATTCAGATTACTCCCCAACCCTGACTATAGTGCAGTATCCAAATCGCAGGAGGCACAATATGTGTCAAAATACCAAAAGGTTATGTAAAGTATTGTGGTGCTGCAGATATGTCCCGGCCTATAAATCTAATTACAGACTTAAGAAAAAAATCTTTGTTTGGTACAGATCCTCGCAAATAATCACACCATGATCATTGTAATATATTTTTCAGTGAAAATGAGAATAATCCCTATGTATCGTGAATCTTATTGCAATTGCAATACCAGTCACAATAATCACAATTTGATATTTGTTTTCTAAATTGTTCAGGCCTACCTTAATGGCACAAGCAATTCAATGACACATTGTGTTGTGAGACTTTAATTTTCAAGTCCCAAATAGCACACACTGTCTGTTTATCATGCATAAACTATAAACTATTCTTTTATAGACATGTTAGGGGTAGTTTAGGACATTCGCCTCCTCACTGTTACCAGAAATCGTTTTAATTTTGTTGGTTATGGGGACCAAATGTATGCAATGTAAGTGCTTACTGTTTTGATATACAGCAGCAAATAACTATTCTGGTGAATACAACAGGCTGTACTCTAGTGTTTGTTGTGCATGTTTTCTTACCGAGCATGCACACGTTTCCTCCATTAGTAAGGGAGACTGCTTGTTGTTTTGTGTTCACATTAGTTGAAGCTAAATACCTCAAATATTTCACTAAAGACACTGTCATCTGACTTTGCTGAAATGATGGTCACGCACAGCGCCATGTCATTTTCCACAAGAGTGTCAATGTGACATATAAGTAACTGACCAAAACATGTGTCGCTGTGCCAGTGCCTGATCAATAACCCACAAGCACTCCACACGACTATTGACGCTGCATCGGGACATTACAGTAACCGGTTGTACCAGTTGTCACGAATTAGGTTTGAAAACGGCCGTGTACACAGGTCAAAGCTACGTTGGCCATGTGAATAACACACGAATAAGTTAGAAAATGCATTAAAACGACCTTTTATAGCGTTGTGATCATGAAAACAGAGTTATCTTACCTCCGCATCTGACTCTCTGGGGTCAATGTGTACAGCTGGGAGTGCAGTACATCACTGCGCAGCCGCAGAGAAGTTCCACGGTCCCGCCCAACAACGAAAGAGCTAGAATCTGATTCGTCCATATATGCGTCACTCATATACTTTACCATCCGGTTGGCTTCTGGGAAATGTAGTCCGAGAATATAAGTCGTCCATCCATGGTTGCAAAAGTTTGTTTCCTTTCAGCAACTGACAACGATACATGGATAAACAAATGTTAGCAGTATTGTAAATGTATCTTCTGTTTTATTTTCAATGTGCTACCGTTGCCCATGGAAATAATTCAAATATTATATAATATAATACGACTTTGAAGGGTGAACAGACCATTTTGTCGCGGTTTGTATATAACATACGTTAGTTAATTAACAGCAGAATCTGACGGCCTCTGGATTGTGTGCCAAAGGAGCAATATTGCACAACTGTCCTCAACAAACTACAGGGGTGAGTGAGGTCATCCCTAGCTAAGCATAATGTCTTTCTACCACTGGGTGACAGCAACAAGCTATAAACAGGGGAGTTGAATGACACAAAAGAGCATTGTTAAGCAAGTACTCAGCTCTTTTGTATCCTTGTTTATTTTCTTTGGTCATGCAGATATTATTGTTGTTCCATTTTACATCACTTGGCTAGTTGTGTCAACAGTACTAGCAACGGTAGAAAAAGGTCGAGTGTTCTTGAGTAATTTACGGAGAAGTTAGCTAGTTATGCCTACGTTTTTGGTTTTTAGCATTAAATTGTGTTGGCACCAACGGCTGGATTAAGCTAACCTACGTTAGCTAACTGTAGCGGTAACAAATACTAACGTTAGCTAGCAGCAGTATGCTAGTAGCACCTGTAGCATTAGTAGAAGCAGGGTTTAACAAGAGAGTTAAAGCAGTTAACCTAAGTACTGTGAACAAAATTACTTGTACATCAGTAGCAGAAGTAAGAAAAGTAGAAGATGCAGCCAATGCTGGATTTCCAACTGGGCAAAGTGGGCCCTAGACCATCTGGGGGCCCCAAATCCCCAGGTTCACTGAGTGTCAGTAAGTGTCAGATGGTTTTGACAATTTAATGAGTGCAATGTTGTTGGGGCTTTTGAATCTCTACAGTACAATATCATGAGCTAATCTTTTGGCCTTGTAGAGGAGTTAAAATCAAATTTTAATAGCCTCATTGTTTTATTGTTTTATTTTATTTAACTGTATTCAACATAACATTTAGTCTGTTAATCGATTAATTGATAGACATAACTATAAAATCAGCAACTATTTTTAATGAATCAATTCATTGTTTAATTCATGTTTTTATTTATTTATTTATTTATTTATTTATTTTCTTGAGCAAAAATGCCAAACATCACTGCTTTCCGTCTCTCAGTTGTCACATGACAGTAAACTGAATATCTTTGGGTTTTCCACTGTTAATTAGACAGGACCAGTATTTGGAGCATGTCACCTTGGGCTTTGGAAATTAGCATTTGTCCCTATTTTCAGAAATCAGAAACAGGTTTATTGCCAAGTAGATTTTCACATACAAGGAATTTGCCTTGGTGTTTTGGTGCATTACAATAAACAGAGTAAGATAAATAATAATAAAATAATAGCAGGTACTGCAAAAGTCAAGAAACATAAATATAGAATAGAAAAAAGTACAATAAAAATATAAAAGAAATACTATAAAAAATATGTTCAATATAAAATAATGCACACCAACACATCGAGGCAGCCATCTGCAGTGCCATCTCAGGTCAGATTAATTTTGATTAATCTGAAGAATAAAAGGCAGACTAATAATAAAAGTGAATGTTAGTTTCACCCCTAAACATGCGTGCATATTCCTTAAAACATGAGGTTAGCATGGTTAGCATTTGGCAATTGAAATTATGGCCTGATGGTAAAAGTAGAAACAGAAGTGATGGGAGTAACTCCTAGTACTTGTCGTACTGTAGCAGTAGTAACAGTAAAAGTACCGGTTGCTGTAAGAGCAGCTGATAGGAGCGGTGATAAGTGTTTGTATGTGTTTGTAGCAGAATTAATATTTGGCAACTCTGTTTCAGAACCTGCACTGATGGAAAAATCACAGGAGACAAAGTGACTCATCCGGATGTGCAGGAAGCTCAGGGAGCAAAGGGCAGATGCTGCTGATGTTGGTGTCCCTGCTCTGCTGTGTGCCTGCAGCCAAGGCCTGTCTGCAGTGTGACCGCAGGATCAGGCTCCTACACGAGGACTTTGCCCTGTCGGCTTCCACTGTGGACGACCAGATTGAAATGAAAAAGATTTGTGACCATGCCTATGTGACCTACAGAGAGACCAGCCGGGAGCGAAAGGGAGTCATTGGTGAGATCAAGACCTGGTTTAGCACAAAACAACATGGCAGCATGGAGTGTGCTGAGAACTCATGTAAAGCAACTTATATCTCATATTTTGTCTCTTATTTTCATTTTTTTTTAAAGACCACTTTTTTTTTACCATTTGGCAATTGAAGCTCTTACTGCTGAGGCTCTCATTTGATAATAAATAAATAAAGTTTTGTATGAGTGGGACTGTAAAATGAATGTAAAATATTAAGATCAGTAAAGTATTACTGTCTGTTTCCCATGACTCAGATCCCACCACTCTGTACAGAGCCAGAACTGAGTACCAGAGTGAATTTCATCGCTTCTTGAAAACCCAGCACACTGGTGAGAAACAACATTTGCTCCCTTGTATCACCACTGAATACATTTAGATATGATACTGAACAAACTCAATGTCCTCCAGATTTTAAGACAAAGCCTGCCTACTTTTTTTTTTTAAAGGATCTGTAACATTTGAAACCATTCAGATCCTGGAAAAGGGCAGGAAGATCTTAGAAAAACACTTGGACACATTCATCCGTGATGGTAATTGGCATGAATAACAGTGAGTGTTCTGCACAGTATGAGGCAGGGCACTTTGTGTAAGTCAATTGTCGTGTACAGTATCAGATACATTAGTTACAGATCATTTGTTTGTCTCTCCCTCAGGATTATGCCCCAACAAGTGTGGTAAGTTTGTTCTGTCTGATCCTTGTAAATCCTCGTAGAGGCACAATGTGTACGTATTATACCCTATATTTAGTGCATGTTTACAGAACACGTGTGTGTGCATGTGTGTGTTGTATGGTTTTCAGGGCTTTTGAAACGAAGAGTAATGGATTGCTTCTCTTGCCGCTACAAGATATACATCTGTCCCTCTCCCTCTGGCCAGCAGGACTGCAGCGGTATATATTTATTTATTTGTTTGTTTGTGTGTATGTGTGTGCATGTTGTTGGTGAGTGGGTGGGGGCTAGTCGTTCTTCTGTACTGGGAGTGTACCATTCATCAGAGTACATGGCCACATGCTGTCACGAGTGTGTAAATGTGTCCCTAAGCGAGGCACTGCTGCTGCCAGTCCATGTGCACGGCTAATGAAAAAGATTATTCAAGTAATCCTGATGCAAATGAATGAAGCATCTCTCTTTTTCCTCTCCTCTAACCCTTTCTCCAGAGAACCCGGTGCAGGCCGAGGAGGGAGGCCAGGCGGTGTTGAACTGTTTCCTTCCATGGCATCGTCTTCTGTTGGGAAGACCAGAGTACCACTACTCCTGGGCCCCCGGTGTGCCAGGAACTCAAAAGGTATCTTCGCCTTCACGGGCTCTTTTCTCAAACATGTACACAAACACAAGCATACGTAGTAATTTAGCACCTTAAAGGGATAGTTGTGATGCTTTGAATTGGAGTTGTATGAGGTACTTATCCATAGTAAGTGTATTATTTACATTAGATGACAGTCGGCACGTCCCCAGTTTGGAGAAGCTAAGCAATGTACTGCTGTGGCTGGGGCACACATGAAAATGTATGTTAGCCACCTAAAAATGGATATCTGTTGAAGTGTAAACTATATTTAGAATATTTTCACAGCTTTACCTTGCTGTCAGACAGCCTTTTATGATGGGCACTGAAGCTGTTATGTCACACCAGACTCCTTTGACAAAAAATAGTAATTTTACCTCACAGAACACGGGAGTTGCTGGTCTACAGCTTCCTCGATAGTTTGTTTGTTAGTTTTGTTACTTCCTAACCCTTTTAACACACCAACGTCACACAATAACACAAAAAACCTAAGCAATCGAGGCAGCGGTAGATCAGAAACTGCGAGGTAAAATGAGTGTTTTTGTCAAAGCAGTCTGGTGGCTTTGAAGAGAGCGATATAACGGCTTCAGAGTCCCGTCGTAAAGGGCTGTTTAACAGCAAGGTAAAACGGTGAAAATATTCTAAATAAAGTGTACAATTAAACTGATATTGTTTTTTTAGGTGGCTAAAATAGATTTTGCTGCGTGGCCCTGTCCACAGTCAGCACATTGCCTTTCATTCTACTGCAGGTAATACACTGATGGATAAGTACCTCATGCAACCCCACATCAAAACATCCAAACTATCCCTTTAAAACCACTTTGCATACTTCCTGATTCCCATGTATTACATTCTGTTCTTTATTTAGCTGTCTACCGTCTCACACCCACTAACTTATAACTATCACTTCCTAATTTATGTGTGCAGCTGAACGAGAGTGACTTCAAAGCCTTGGTAGTGACAGATGACTCATCTGTGGTCTTAAATCAGCTGCATGCAGATGAACAAGGAACATATCGCTGCTCTCTGCAGGGCCGAGATGGAACCGTCTTCTTCCGAGTTACTTTCCGACTCGCCGGTAGAGTACAGATCTTAGACATGACATCACAGAAAAACTGTCAGATAATTAAACACTGAAAGGGCAAAAGGCGACATCACTTTTTAACAGTTGCCACATAAGAGAACAAACACTCCAATAAACATTCGTCAACTCTAAATAATTGGCAGTAAAGAAAACATAATGTTAAAGGATATCCAGGAGGTCCCAAGCAAAATTAAAAACACAGCAGTTAATTTCAAAGAAATGAATTCACTACATGTTCAAAAGGTCACCTAAAGGCTTATAATTAGTTACTGCGTATGTGTGTTTGTGGTTTGTGTCTGCTGGGTGTGTCAATTTCTTTAAGTGGCTTGGCGGTTTTTCTCTCTTCTTTTGTCTCTACTTTAATACAAAGAACATAGGGTTTCCCTGTGGGCTATAGGGCTGGGCGATTAATAAAAGAAAAATTCAATTGCGATTTTGGCTTCCAACGATTATGAAAACAAGACAGTCGAGATAAAACAATTATTGTGCTGCATTCCGTTTTACAATGATGTTCTCGTTTTGTCTTGTGTTATAAATCCAGCGCACTCCTTTCCTTTACAGCGGTGCACTTTTACTTTTGTACATATATATACACACATACATGTATTATGTATTATGTATTATTTATTTTATTTATTCATCTCTTTTGGGGGGGGGGGGGGGGTTCATTTGCATTATATTTAAAGAAAAGAAAATCCACTGTTAAAAAAGTACTTTTTTAAGCTCAATAAATGCATGATGTTTCGAAAGTCCATGAGCAATCATGTTAATGTCATCATTTCAATATTGACCAAAATAATCGACATTATGATTTTTGCCATAATCGAGCCGCTCTAATGTGCTGTACTGCAAATAAAATTGCCTTACAAAATAATCCCAACCAGAGGATACATAAAATCTACTTCTAAAAAGTGGTTTTATTCTTACTATCAGTCCCTAATGCCTCCAGTTTGGAGTTTGGTGACAGGCAAAATCATGTGAAAACCCCTCTCCATAGTCAATCTAGGACAAACTCATATGCCTCTATGTTTTCCTCTACACAAATATAGTTCTACACCTCTTATTAATGCATCTCTGTTGTTTTCATCCTCCCTCTTCACAGTCGCCCCTTTGCCCGACCAAACTCACCGACCCGTCATCACTCTGCCCTCCCTGCCGCACGGAGACAACTACTCACCTTTTCGACCTACTGCGGGCCTGCTGGTGCCAGTCATCGCCATGGTTACTGCTCTGAGTCTGGCAGCGAGCGTAGGCCTCACAGTTGTCCTGGGGTGAGAGACATTAGTGGGTGGAGGGGAGAAAGAGAGGAATGGAGGTTAGCAGGAAGGGGTGGATGTGAAAGAGGTGACACGGAAACAGTCAGAGAGCATGACTAAATGATGGAAGATGAAGGAAGTGGTTGTGTAGTCATAGTTTGATGAGTGAATCATGATTTATGAGGATTAGATATATGTCATAGTCATAAATATGTTTGTTTACAATTGAACCGATTATGACATTGAGCTGTTTTCTCTGAAGATATTGTCACTTTTTCCAGGAAGTGATCAGGCCAGTTACTTAAGCACAAAAATCAACAGGTGTTAAGATTTTAACACACAGATGAGCAGGGTTTTCCTGTTATTTGCTGTTATTTCTTTGTGTTTAGTTGAGACTTACAATTAGCATTACTGTGTTTGTGATCTTTGTAGAATGATGATGAGTCAGAGGAGAGCCGCAGAGGAGCCGAGAAGAAGGCGGAAGGAGGGAAAAAACGCACAGAACACGGTGTGATGAAGATCCAGTATATTACAGTAAATACACACATTCATGACACACTCACTTCAGGTTGGACATTTCTCTCATTGGCTAAATAAATTTCCCAGCACAAAGTGCTAAGTCATATCTACAAATTAGACAGAAGTGAGAAAACATGTTTGCTACATGGAAATGAGGCTGCATGAAGCATAAAGGCTGTCTTTGATAAATACGTTGTTTATCTTAAAAAACCTCAAGCCATGACAATGTGAATCAAACACTGAGACCTCACTCATAAAACAGAAAATTTGTGGTGCAATGAAACCAGAGTGTACAACACACACACCCACTAAAAATCCCCCAGAAACCGCTCAACTTTCCGTAACATGAAGCACCAGCTCGCCAGAGCACATCAATGATCTGACCCCAGCAGGGTCACGTTCCCCCTGAATGGAGGGATGGCGTTGTCACGTGGGCGTTTATGAGAGGAATCGGGGATGAGGTAAATCTCCCGGATTACAGTGGTTTTTTTTCAGAGATTAATAGCCCCAGCCATCCAATTAATCCTGGATAATCCCCCTGTGGGAGGAGGGGGGAGACATGGAGGGGTAAAAGCTAGCCGCAGATGTTTTCATCAGGGTTTCTTTGAATGTTTATTTACCTATATATTCATTCAGAGAGAGAAGGGGCAGTATTCTCTCTGTACATTTTGATGACACAAGCTGATTCAAAAAATAGTCACCTCTATTCACAGAAGTTCTGTCATGATTTCCACCGCCTCCTCGTCATCAACGCTACACGTCCGTCACATGTCGTAATTCTGCTCACTGTTGCCTTTTTTTTCATCTTTCATGCCTCGTGCTAATATCAGCACCAAGCTCGCTGTCAATGTCAAAGTTAAACTTCCTGCAGTAGGTTGGGCTCCAACTAACAATTATTTTCATTGTCATATGCACTTTCCATTGTTCCATTGTCTTTTGTTGTCCACAACTCAAAGATATTCACTTTACTGTCATAGAGGAGTAACCAGAAAATAGTTACATTTAAGAAGCTGGAATCAGAGAATTTAGATTTTTTTTTTTTCTGAAAAAATAGTTGCTTAATAGTTTACAAGTAATTGATTAATCCAGAGGTTTTCAAAGTGGGAGGCAGGCCTCCCCAGGGGGTCTCCAAACAGTTTCAGGAACAGTCTCAGTGAATGGAAGTAAAAAAAAAAATTAGTTATCAAAAAAAGATCACATAGACCAAAGATATAGAAGGTTTGGGGAATTTTACTGTTTTTCCACTTTCCCAGAGTCAGAAACGAATACATTTGGTGTAGTCTGAAGTTTTGTCAAACCACAATATTAGGCTATCTTGGCTCAATTGTTGAGTGTCTGTGGGATCAAATAACAAAATCATGATCCCATAGGTACCCTGGAATTGAGTGAAACTAAGCAAGTAAACTAAGGGGGGGATGAGGGGGCACCTTTTTCCAAACTTTGTCTGGGGGGAGCACAGAGTCTCAGACTTTGAAACCCCCCCGGATTAATCGATTAATCTTTGCAGCTCTAGCGATAAAGTCGCCATCATCAACAACAACAACAACAACAACAACAACAACAAATTCACAACCATCTCTCAGCATTGTGTCAGGTTTCTTGGCTGATTCTTTACCAACCATGACGCTCTGATGTGCTAACATAGGAAATATAATGAAATTTCCGAACCAACTGAAAGTAAAAGCAAGTGATTGATGTAGGAGTCACCACATTAGGTAACTTAAGTTAACTCTGAAATCATGAATCATTGCTCAGGTTTTTCAGGGGTAATTTCTGACAAACATTTTGAATCAGGAAAAGTCTGTTTGGCTTATGAGCTATATGACGAATGTAACAGAAGTTATGATGATACAATATGAGGGGGTGAGTGTGGATGTTGAGGCCTGCATGGATGGTGACAGGATGTGTGTGTGCGGTGCTGTTTCCTGTCGGGCTGCTGCGATGGGGGCGAATGTTGAAAAAAGAAACCATTCTTTAAGACTCCCTCTCATAGAGACGCTCACGTCACAGTCATCCAAGTCAACAGACCTCATCACTTCACTGTGTGTGTGTGTGTGTGTGTGTTCAAGCCTAAAGTGCAGGTTGAGGCTACAGTAAATGCACGCTCAGCGGCTCTGCTGACAGCCCTGATGAACTGTGTACCAAAGTGTGTGTGTGGATTGAAATCGCAGCCTCAGCAGGGGGAGAGCGTGACAAAGTGGGAGTGCTGCTGAGGGGCCAGCAGGCAGCGGTGAGGGAGGGAAAGAAGGGAAGTGGGAACATGAAGAAAGTGGAGTCAGAGGTTTGAGTGGTAGACGTACGTGGGAAGGCGGAGTAATTTGAACGTGGGTTATGAGGAAATGAAGACAAAGAGGTCATATAGCACTTTGGTATAAACTATCCCACACTGCACATAAAGTGTGTTTTTCTGTGGGTGACTACAGACAATGAGTGCCCTGTATCCACTATCCTACTTATACAGGACTTAAATATTCGTCATGTAGAATTGAGACAACTTGTATTGAAATCTACTCAACTAAAAGCACAAAGAAGACTATTCTTGAGATGTATTTTAAGCCCCTAAAATGTCAAATCTAAGTTGTTTCTCTAGAATTAAATATTCAGAACTACATAAGCAACAATCAAAGTTAAAGTTCATTAAAAAACATCCTTAGGGTTTTTTTTTTATTAAGAGTTTAACATTTAAAAACTAATCTGCTTTATCAGGATGTATTTCATCACATTTGATTGATAGTGGGCAACACTGTCACCCACAACTGTCATCGCATTTTGATCCAAATATCGCTAAATCTTGATCCGAACATAGTACATAACTGAGTCCTCCCCCTACTTAAAACCAGGGAGAAGATGACAGAAATACAGAAGTCACTTGTGTAAAATAATCAAAACTGTTCCAACTTTAACAGAAACTCTGAGGTTCATGTAGAACCCCAACAGTCATACAAAGAAACAAGAAAAACAGGTTTTTAGGGCCTTTCAGGTCACCAACGTGAAAACCGTCTCTGATTCATTATTGTCTTACAAAGAACTTTGTAAAGTTTAATCTTTAATATTTATCATTATTAATGGAAAAACATAATTTTTATTTTATTTTAATGTGAGTGATGACCATATTTTCCTTGTTAGAAAGCTTTCTACCATATTGCCTTTCTAGAAAAGAGAATCACATTTATATTAACAAATATATGTTTGCTGGAGGCTTCCCTCTATTTCTAGCTTTTCTTGTTGAGCAAAATACTTTATCAGTAATCTGCTCAAATGATACTGTTAGTCAGGTAATATATGTTTTTCTTATTGTCAATGCCACAAAAAGGCCAAAACTAAACAATAAATTGATTCAATTAGCAAGTATTGTCTGTGTAGCCAAAGTCTGATATATCGTATTCCTCTGTGCCATGATCTCTCTAGTTGTCCAGAAACTATTCAAAATACATTGATGAGCCACATTGTGATGTACTACACTTTATTTTGAGTCCACCCCATAGAAATTTAATTTAATTAAAATTAAAATTAATAGAAATGTAATTTAATTTCTATGGTCCACCCTCATGCTCTATGACTGTTTGAGGAAATGACCTAGCCTTTTTTTCTTGGTTTTAAAGATTGATGTCTTGTGAACTGAGTGTGTTGTTGGTTTTGGTCTTTGCATGGGATTTTCTCACAATAACAAAAATATTTAATATCACCAGCCTTATCCTTTGAGTGTAAGTAAATTGTACTCCATTACAATTATAGAACTATTGTTAGTGTGTGTGTGCGTGCGGTGTGTGTGTGTAATCCATAACTGGCACAGTCCTAAATCCTCCTAAAATGAGCAGAAACAATATCTGTATATGTGCATTGGATATAACCAGTGCCCTGTGCAACTGTTTTATTGTGATACAGAGATTTTATTTTTTTGTGCAGTGCATAGACTACAATGTTATTAAGAGAAGATACAGATGCTATAGATTTCCCAGCAGAGCTGCAAAAAAGCAATTCAATCATGTTCCATCAGTGCAACATTTTACTTTTCCCCAAAGTGAAAAGCAACAAACAAAGGGAAAGTGCTACTTTAGTGTGTGATCTGCATGGGGCATGAAAACAGAAGCTGTAATTCAGTGGCCTAGAGAAGCTCAGGTTTAATCTAACCCAAATAACTCAACTCTGGAGGCTGCTGTTTCGGGACAGGGTAACGTCATTCAACATAAAAACACGGGATAACCTCAAACAACCACGTGCGCGGTAGGAAAATCAGACTTGACGTCAGTGTCCATATGAGGAGTGACGGCCAGGCCATATATGGTCGTTCCTCCTGTGATGTTGTTCCTTCTGTGGAAAAACAAAGGCGGGACCGCGGTGGCCCCGCCCCTCTTACAGCTGTTATCAATGAACAGTGAAACTCTCAATCTAAAGCTGATTTTAACAGACCTGACGGAGAATTCAACAAGTACTCTCTAGTTACATTTACAGTAGGTTTTAAATCATCTCCAAAAGTACTTTATCAAACGCTTAAACATCTCATAGAAGAACACTTTTTAGTTGTTAAGAACAAATAGTTTATTTATTGAAATTATTTTAAATACACTTTTTCCAGCCATGACTTCAAGCAGTGAGCCTTTGGAAATAACTGTCCATGAGCTGGTCCACATACTCAGGACCCCCCGGGACCAGTACACCTCTGCTGGGTGTGTGGTGCTCGACTGCAGACCTTTCCTCGACTTTTCTTTTGCGCACATTTGCGAGTCCAGAAACGTCAACTGGAACTCGATGCTGCGTCGTAGATCCAAGAGCTCGGTGGTGGCTCTGGAGTGGCTCATCCCGGACAAGGCGCTCCTGGGCCGGCTGCGGCGCGGGGAGTTCTGCCCGGTGGTGGTGGTGGATGACAGCAGCCGCTCCGTGGCAGAGCTGAAGGCAGAGAGCGTGCTCCAAATGCTGCTCACCGCCCTGCAAAACGAAGTCCACACGCAGATCTGCTTTCTACAGGGTAAGAAGACTTTTTCAAAATTCATCATTTTATTTTAGGCTACTGTTGAAATCGAGTTTTTGAAGTTTATGACTGCAAGAAAAACATCAGCTACTACTGTGTTTACTAATATCTATGTACTGAGCATATTAATATATATTTAATATAAGAGTGTTAGTTTATTTTAGTAGGATCCCCATTAGCTATAAGGCCATGATGTCAGCTAGTCTTCCAAACAAATAATTATGTACATTATATATCAGTGGTTCTCAAATTGGGGTCCGGGGACCCCCAGGGGTCCTTGAGGGGGTTCCAGGGGGTCCCCAGCAAAAAGGGGAATTCTTTTTTTCACTATAATTCCATCAATAAGTAACACAATAACAGAATGTATGATTATTTTGGCCATGGGTTTCATACACTTTCTGTATCATTGAAAAGCAATCTTATAAGATCTGGGACGGAAACGTATCAAATGGAGATCCGTGGTCTAATTCATGTCAGTTTAGGGGTCCTTGACATGAAAAACTTTGAGAACCACTATACATTCAAAACATCGCATTACATGTAAAAAAGAAAATCGATTATCAAACCAGTGAGTACTATAGCCTAAGTGTATAAATTTCCATAATCAAACCTAAAGGATAAACAAACTGTTTAACTTGTAATTAAATATATATATTTATACATATACAGGCTTCTTTTTCATGTTTACCATATCATTATTATTGTTTCATGCACAATAGATTTTTAAGGAGGACTTTGGTGAAAGCTTGAGGCTTAGCTAATACTATGTGACCTCCATTTAGGTGGATTTGAGGGATTTTCAGAGGCTTGTCCAGAGCTCTGTTACAGCTCAGCCAGCAATCACCTCTCTACAGTGGAACCTGAGCCAGCAGTGACGGGCCGGAGGACACCAGCATATGATCAGGTAAGATAAAATCACCTTTTTAACAGCTAATAGACAATTGTAATGCAATTTACAAAGAGTTTGCATCAAAAAGCTCTCTAAGTAATGGGAAAATACATAGCATAAAATAAGACCAAACTGCATAGTGATTATTTCTGATTTTGTAAATTGCAGGATGGTCCAGTGGAGCTGCTGCCCTTCCTGTTTTTGGGCAGTGCCATCCACTCCTCCCGCAGAGAGACACTCGCAGCAGCGGGCATCACAGCTGTGCTCAACGTTTCCTCCACATGCCCCAACTTCTATGAGGGGGAGTTTCAGTACCTGCGGCTCACTGTGGAGGACAGCCTCGCTGCTGACATCAGAGCCTGCTTCTCCACAGCCATCGCCTTCATCGGTGAGTTTCTCCCAGAGTACCTGTGTGCAAGCTTAAGATGACAGTTCAGTCATTATTGGCTCACTGTCATGTAACTAAGTTAGTAGACCCTCCGAACACACAGTGAAACAGCCTTGTCTTAGTTAAGTGAGTCATCTTTTTACACTCTTGATGAAAACATAAAATATCCCAAAACATTTCTCTAAGCAGCTTGTACACTATAATCCATTCTGTAGACTTATGGGCCAACAGTGTAATCGTCTGATTACAAAACAACTGGATTACGCTGCACAAGATGCAGAAGAGAAAACATTTAATTTTTTTCTTTTGCTCGTTTTGACCCCTTTACCATGTAAAGTTTAATCCCGAAAAAGGCAGTAGAGCTGCGACAATTTGTCGACTAATCAATTAGTCTATTGACAGAAAAAGTATGACATTCACCTTGGACATTAAGAAACTGGATAGGACATTTTCCACTATTTTCTGACATTTTATAGACCAAACTATTATTCGATTAATCAAGAAAATAATTGGCAGATTAATCGATAATGAAAACTATTGTTAGTTGCAGCCCTAGAAGACAGAGTTGGATTTATAAGAACTAACTTCACTAATGGGGGTATGATGACTGCATTTTAATTTCTGGGTAGATTGTTCCAGTTTAAAGCTTTCTGTGTACTTCTGCTTGTAACACGTTCTCACTAAATAAACTGATGTGAAATGGAGCGCAATATGCTGATCTCTCTTCCTCTTTCCGTCTCGTGTTTTTCCACTCTCCGCCTACAGACTCAGTGAAGCAGAGTGGTGGTCGGGTGCTGGTGCATTGCCAGGCGGGTATCTCCCGCTCTGCCACCATCTGTCTGGCGTACCTCATGCACACGCAGCGCGTCAGGCTGGATGAGGCCTTTGACTTTGTGAAGCAGCGGCGGCAGGTCATCTCCCCTAACCTGGCCTTCATGGGACAACTGCTGCAGTTTGAGACTGACGTTCTCTGCCAGGGATGAAGACGCAGACGCATTAAGAGACACGACTGTTCTTTTTAGTTAATTCTACTGCCTCTTGTAGGTGTTGATTCAGAGCATTATCAGGACTCGTATGTACAAATGTACTTTTTGTACTATTGAAACTAGTAAGTTTCAAGTGTATACATTGTACATTCAGAGAAATGCTACTTGTGTTGCTGGCATCACATGGACTTTTAGGAGAAACTGGCAATATAAAGTTATGAACAATTGACAATGATTCTGAACCAGCAAGTTGGAGCAGCTATGAGGTAATTTCCCTGATATTTTCTTTTCTCAGGGGAATGGTGCCTGCTTGTCTGGTTTTGTGCGTGCATGTTTCTGTGTTATGTAGTTTGACTTATGTGCCTGATCTTTTGATCTTATTTTCATACTGAAATTCATTCCACCACATTTACAACCACTGTGACATGACATGTCTTTTTATCAAGAGACAACACTGTGTTAACTACTTAAGGCAATACTGGATGAATATCAAGTTTTATTGTCAAACATATACAATGCACTAACTGCTGTTGGTGTCGTATCATTCTGTATCCTGAGATAGATTACACTCAAGCTGGAAGAAGTTGTTTTTAATTATGTAAATAGAATTTTTATTTGTATTTATTATTTCAGTATTTGTTATGACAGTGTTAGCATTATTACTGTCTGTTACTGCACTTTAAGGTTTGGCTGATTCCTGTTGTTTTTCCACTAAAATAAAATGTAAAAAACATGCTGGAATACACTGAGTCTGTTTACTCTGTATAATGTCTGTATTTCATACATGCTGTGACAGGGATGTACACAGACTTTTTGAGGGGCTGTTGCTCTAACCTGAGAAAGGGCCAACCACCCCCCACCCCGGTGTCACAATCAGCATGTACCTGAATGTGGTCATTTAACTAACCACAAATCAATTTAAAATGTGTTAAATTAAAGTTAACACAAAGCCTTTCTTGAAAATGATCTGTCAAGTGCTCATCACACCTGAATACATTCTTCAAAGAACAACCAAATTATGCAAATATTGTGCATGCCTTACTTTACAGCAAACATATGGCACAGAGAGGCTGGGTCAACTTTAGAATCTAATTTAAAAAATAAAAAAAGCTTAATTCATCCCTCAGTGACAATTAGTTGCTGGGCATACACTAAAAAATGTATTCAATTGTAACCAGTGAGACCATAACAAGTCATCATCATAATGAAAAATAATAATAAGGCAACTTCCATTACTTACATCTGCTTGTTGGTTGAAAATTATATTGAAATTCTTTATTAGGAATTAGTAAAATTCATCACAATCTGAATGAAGCATCAAGAACATGGGTAGCAGCTCATGTCACAAACTAGAAAGAAGCTAATGTGGGCGTTTTGGCCTGCCGAGGCATGCTAACATGGGGTTACGACACGTAGCTTCATATTGACTTTAAATAATATCTATATCTAATCTAGCATGATTCAACAGTCAAAACCATCAGATCCTTGTATCTCTACAGAATATATACTTAATGTAAGCCTAATGGTCGTAACTGAAGAGCTATCTTGCATGTAGCCTGCTGCCTATATGTTAGCCAGCTAGCTAGCTAAGATTGGTTAATGTGATAGCAAAATATAAGGCAATATTGCGTGATGCAAACGTGACAAGCTGTGCATTGTTCGGAAGCATATGTGGAGATTTAAATTCGCAGGGCGTCCCATTGGTTATGTCATTCGTCGTTAATCATTTCCACAACTTAAAAAGACTCACAGCCCTCAACTGCAACAATACTAAGTTTGGATGCTATAGTATTACATGACGGGACATATCGATTT
>JAOVVB010265722.1:0-18635 GCA_028570985.1 Heterobranchus longifilis | reverse complement strand
AGTTTTGAGGGCTTCATTACCTCATTAGACAGCTTGTCTCCACATATCACACACAGGGGGCTCGGAGCATGCGAGTCACTGGTCACAATAAATCCATATTTAAGGTGTGACTCGTCGTCTTTCATACTGAAGAAAGCTTCCTTTCTGCAGTCTCTGCCTCTCGGCTAAGCTGCAACACACACATCAGGTCAGCGTGACCGGCGATGACCTCACGTGTGTGTGTGTGTTGTGGCCGTGGTAGGGGTGAGGAGGAAAGGGGCAGAAAAGGTGATTTGCTGAATCATATAGTTTCCTTGCAGCCCGGTAGCAAATGTATTTATTAAATTTTCCTCGTGGGTGGTCAACTTTTTCGGTGGGTGCTCGAGCCCCGGAGCACCCAGGGGATCGGCCCCTATGGATCCAATCACAACCGTTTATCTCATACGGGGCGAGTTTAAGACAATGATTGACAGACGCAGTGACGCAGCACTTTTGTTAACAAGCAAGATGGCTGCCGCTGATGTGGTACGTCCGTCCATGCAACGCTCACAAAACTCCAAACTCATAAAGTAGATAGGTGATGGAGGCTGATGATGTCAATTCGATCAATTCGATTCTGTCACTACATTGACTATTTCTCGCTTCAAATGTTTTCATAAATGTATTTTAGCGTAGTGTTTAACTGTAAAATGAGAAGGAGTGTGCTTCCACACCTGTAGTTTGGTTAATTTGTTCCGGACCAAGGGAAGAAATTATACATTGTTGCATTTTAGTTCTGGTCCGGTTTGCTTTCACACTGACTTTTTACAAACGAACCAAGAGAAGTGAACATTACATTAGTAATGAGTGCCAGCGTCTTTTTTCAATTGTTCTCAATGAGGAGGGAGCGAATCCGGCTGCATAGAGAAAAAAATTGCAGCACCCAGCGTCTTTTTGACTGCAAATCAACACAAACAGGTAGACAGTAATGATTCGGGGTTATTACTGTGAGATCACTGTCTGTCACACACTTGAACGGACAAAGGCCACACAGAGTCGGATACAGGCACGGCGCTGACATGTATATACGTTACCATGGTTACCAAAATAAACATGGCCCACACAGATCAATAACATGATCGCCTCCAAAACATATTTCACGATCAGCCGATGGATTTATTAGTAGTTTAGCTTCAAATCTCATATCTGCTGTCATAAAATCCTGTGGTTGGTTCGTTTGATTTCACACCACAAACGAACCTCCAGAGTCCGTTTGGAAGCGGACCGAGACCCCTGTTTTCAAGCGGACCAGAGTTCGGTTGTTTAGTCTGCACCAGAGTTCGAATGAGCTTTCACCTGAGCCCTAACGGTCCGTACTATCGGACGCACCGCTCCAGAGTTCGTTTAAAACGGACCAAAAAAGGTCAGGTGTGAAAGCAGCGCTCCTACTTGCATGTGCGTTGCTCTGATTGACTGTAGGTCACGTTTCATTGGTCTGACTGGTTGTAGGTCTATCCAATTGTGTCCAGACGCATTTTGGTCTACGATGTTGATAACGCCGCTTGGAAATAGAAAATAAGCGGAGAGGTTCCTGACTAATACGCATTTGCAAATTAGTTTGGCGATGCCAGGCTAGGAGTGTTATGCTATCAGGCAGAGATGAGGAGTGGGCTACAGAGGTCTGGTAAAATCACTTCTATCTAACTACACCCCCCAATTTTTTTCATTTTCAAACTTGTAGTCTTCAGCCTCAAACAACACTGACTCAAGTGACATCACTTGAGCTCTGTCTGGAGCCACAAAAGGCTTTATACAACCTTTTTCACACGTGCAGTACTCAACAGACTAAAAAAAAAGAGTAAAATCGGTGGAGTCTGTCAACAAATTATCAAGTCACTTCACGCTTGTCATCAAATAATGAATGTTAATGAATGAATTCAAGTCACGTCCTGATACTAAGTTACAAATGATTTAATTATCTAATTATCAGTTTATCATTATTTAATTAAGATTTGTATAGATAAGGCTGGTCAAAAGTTTAAAAAAAAAGACCCACATGCATATGTCTCCAAACACAATAAATCATTTCACAGTTCTGTGATTTCTCCATGTATTTAGTTCAGTGCTGACTGTATGTTTTTTCATTCATCAATACATCCTTGATGGCTTGGTTTCATCTTTCCCTCAGTCATTTTATTATTCCTCCATCCCTCCATTTTCTCAGCCTTCAACTGAACCCACACATCCTATCAGCTGATGGTGTTGAAAGGTCAGGGCGACACTGGTTTAAATACTAAACAAACACAGGCATCTACAGAAATAAAACCTGCACCTGTTTGGTGTTACTGGTAAAATATGATGTTGTAATCAAGGATAGAAATCTTCCAGGGGCAGCAGCTCCACCGTTTTATATCTGACTGACAATTTTTCAGCTTCATTTCAAGGACTCGATGGGCCTTTCGTAAACAACTGAATAAACCTCCCACTTCATAAACAGTAAAATGTCAAAACGGATGATCTTCTATTCAGTTTTGGATTCAGCAAGCTTCACAGCAACTCTTATACCATTATTCAACGCAACACGGATCCTGCTCAAATTACAGACAATATTCAGCTATAAATAGCAGCAATAAAATTAATACTTCTCAGCTCATCTCATCCAATTCTATTCTCAAAATCTGAACAATAGATATTTGTTTGTCAAGGTTAAATAGACAGCCTGATCTTCTAAAGGACTAATGAAATCATATATTTGGGCTCATGAAACAGTAAACACTAGTCGACTATACGGTAAATTCCCCTGATCACGGTCAGCAATGAAGATACGCATCATTTACTTTATTACAGAAGGGAGTGGAGCTTGGTTTTTTTTTTTGCCCTGCGGGCTCTGTGCATTTCTGTTCAGAATACTAACACATGGTTTGTACGCATGATTAATATCCAGCTGGAAAAATCCAACTCTCTTCACTTTCAGTCCACCTCCATCTCATTTTAATTTCAACATCACCTAACAAACACCCTCATCTGCCTGTCTTTGCTGTCGCTTTCTCCTTTTCTCCCTCATCCATTTCTCTGCTTCTCTTCAACTCTCGCCATCTCGTCAAACTTAACAGGAAGATGCAGCAGCCCCAGAAGCGCCAACGCCGTCTCACGTCTTCCCGAAAACTCAGGGCTTTGCAGCTTTGAGGGTCTCTCCCACAGACAGCTGCGGAATCTTTTTCTGAGTCTATCATAAAACTCGCTGACGTCGGGATGAACCTGTGGTGTATGTGCACAGCAGAGCTGAGTCTACAAAGTGAATTCTTAAAGCTCTGTTGCTGAGGGGGAAGAGAGGGGAGCTGCTGTCCTCCTCGACTGAAAACAGAGCATGGCACGTAGTGAGAAAATTGAACTTTATGCATATAAGAAAGTGAAAATGAGAAAAGGGATAGAGGAGCACTCACACTGAGATGGGGAGGTGAGTTTTCTTAGACTGAGTCACTGGTGTGAGCCTTGAGGTTTGAAGGAATTGGATACTGCACTTGGACAAAGTGAGGACAGCGACTTTACTTCCTGTGACGATAATAAATAACCTGTTTATGCGCGTGCTGCTGCCTGGTGGGAAGTTATTTTTCTACTGCTGTCTGAGAGCAGTGCCTGCAGCGATATTAGAGGAGACGGGAGCAGCAGGACTTCAGTTTGTTTTCCTGAGGGGGAGGGAGGTGGTGTTGGTCTCAGCCACATGGGACAACCTGTCCTGTCCCAGGGTCACATGTTTAGTAAGAGAAGAAGGCAGAGGACACGGCACAAACATGCAGCTGCTGTCCCAGAATGACAAACTTATAAAGGATGGGGTCAAATAGAAACTAGAAACACTGAATATATTCACCAACTATAAAAGGAATTCTGTCTTTAACCATGAAGGCTATTCGCATCCATTCTAGCCTTACACAGTAAATACCCCATACATGTGTATATACTATAATACATATATTGTAAGGCCTCTTCACTGCCCTTGCACTCGAATACATTTGAATAACTTCAACATACAATAGCATGAATCATTAACTAGACTAAGAGCCTACAGCCATGCTGGCGGCTCTGTGAAGATGTAGTGTTGCACAGCGGTGCTTTGAGCAAAATGCTAGGATGCTAACATGATGCTAAGCAAGTAGTGGTTTTGGTGCAGACCTGTCTACCAGTTTTGGTTCAATCCATGGTGTGCTTTCCTTTTCAACAGAGTTTTGTTTCCTTCTGTTTTTGTTTTGTGCATCATTGTTGGCTGCATGTTTTTCTTTTGTATAGGTAATACAAACTAGTAATATATTTTTTGTTAATTGCCTGAATATGAGGCGGGGTGGGTTTGTGTGGGTGAGGGGTGATCTGGAGGTTTGGGGCTTATAGATGTTGTTGCTAATGTCTGTGTATGTTTTATGCTACGACATCTTACGTGTTGTATGTTATGTTTGTATCTTTTGTAATTTTTTGTGGACCCCAGGAAGAATAATGGCTACCTTGGTAGCAACTAATGGGGATCCTTTTAAAAATATATATTTTTTTTTACAAATACAAAGATGATGATCACCATCTTAGTATGCTAACATTGGCTATTTAATACTAAACAAAGTCATAAACCAAAGTATTGGACAAATTTAAAATGTGACCTTCTGATGGTGCTGGATGAAGAATCAACGTTATTGCAATTAAACCTCAGGGTGACATGAATTGTAATGGCAATCCATCCAATACTTGTTGAGACATTTCACTCACTCATGGTGGCGCATATAGAGGAAAAGTCAGGGTCATTACAATTCATCATTTGGAATCCATTAATGTCTGCAATACATTTCATGACAATCTATCAAGTAGTTGTTATAGTTTGTCCAATGTGCAAAATACACATACATGAAAAATTTGAGGAAAAAACTCCAAAAACCCACCCAAAAAAAGCCAGAATATAAAACTTAGAGTAACCGTTAGACATAGAGTACTTCATCTCTTCCATGTATAAACAGGAAATCATATCATTGAGCCATTTTTTATAACAAGGAAGGGATGAACATTTGCATTCCCTCAAAATAACCCTATAGACCACAACATGCCAAACATGAGAGCTAAATATGGTAGTTGAAAGCTGTATTCAGAACAGACCATAAATGGCAAGATTACAGTCAGAGGTGACATGCTTTCCAAGTATTACACAGTACCGTTGAAATAGCTCCTCCCAGAATGGGGCAAGACTCACATTTGTCACATTTAGAGGAAAAGGAGAGGTAGATTTTATTCAGCTTGACCTTTGAATAGTGTATATGGTGCATAGTTTTAAAATGTATGAGCTGAAGTTTCGCATTAACTGAACAATCCTTAATTCTACTTAGCCCATTTTCCCAAAGCTCAAGAGGTATTTCAGAGCCAATTCCCTTTCCCCATGCATCCTTGAGATATTCAGAGGAGATATTCGCCTTAAAGATAGTGACCAACTGTGATATTAAGTGTTTGGAGGCGGGAGCTAGAGACATGCATTCTGCATCCTGCCTGGGTAGGATGTCAGAGTGGGCTAAACACTGTCTTTTAAAGCAGTGGTTCCCAAACTGGGGGGCGCGACCCTTACGGGCGGCATGGCTAAATATAAATAAATGATGCATCGTTCTGGACTTGTGTAATTCTTGTAGAGAAAATGTTCTGGTTTTTGTTTATTCCCAGGGAGTTGGTAAACTTGCCATTTTTGTAATTTGGGGAAAATGGATTGACTGTTGAATGCAATGAATGCTGTTACACAGTAACAATTGTGAAGATGCATGCTGCAGTGTCACTTTTAATGCTGCACACTAAATGACTTCCTTCACGTCTGTTCCTTATTTAGTTTCTTTCAGTAAGATGTCACACACTGAAGTTGCAGTTCTGTAATAATTACAGGCATGTTTCAAATAAATTATATAGGAGTTTGTAAGTAAAGGACATGTCTAAGAGTGTGGTTATGTGGGTGGATTTGTGGGCGGGGGGGATTTTATGAACAAAAGGGGGGCCCTGCTGAAAAAGTTTGGGAACCACTGTTTTAAAGTTTCTCACCTGTATGTAGCAGAAAAAGTGACTATGAGGGTCTGAACAGTTACTTTAAATGCACTGAATGAATCTACACACCAGAGAGGCCAAACAAGAGAATCTCACAATCCTACAGGCAAGTAGGTAAGTAAATCCATTTAGCTATAAATTAGCCCTTCAGTATGTGAAAGCGGGAGATAAATCTAACACACTGGTAGTAGCACAAGTTAAAGTCTCTATTTAATGCAACACCAAAAATATCCATCTTCATTTGGGTCTGTAGACTTTATTTTCAATCTCATCTGACGCTTGTTTTGCTACTATAAATTAATGCATACGCTTATAATTTATGTCACACATCAGGTTTCATGTGAGACCATTAACCCCTGATGTCACATGTAACCTCGACATGATTTACAACTGTGGAAAGAACATCAAGGTGATCCATTTTCCCATCATGACACACAGATTGTCTCGAAAGTAAGCCAGTTCACTACTTATGGCTTATTCCTGCCAAACCAACAAAAAAAGAATAGAAAATGTTGAGTCACAAAAACTTAAAAGCAATCAAGGTCTCTTTCCACTTCTGTTTTAAAGGGGATCTTCAAATGAGACAGCATTACTAGGCTGGACGGAGGATGGCAACAAATCTTGTAAATGTGCTGACTGACAGACACTCAGCAGATTCAGTGTTTCCTCGTAGAAACGAGCGGCTGAGTTGTGCCGACTTCTGAATGAGGAATTTGCAGGGTCAGAACACACGGCCAGCATCCCTCTCCCCTGTTATTCCAGGTAACATGCCTCCTTTGCATTCTGCCAGCAGCTGTTCAGTGTGTCAGCTGGACAGGGTGTACGAGGATGTCGTGGGAATATCTCGGGAGTGAGTGACGACACATTCCAGTGGGTCGCAGGTGTTTCCAAACATTATCACAGCTGTATCACAGTCATGATACCATCAGCTCACAAAGTTCACCAAGAACCAATTTTCACCCTCAATAATTAAATTTCTGCTTCAACAGAGGCTCAAGACGGCAATGAGACGTTGACGAGGTTGGATAAACACACATATAATCACCTAATTTTGGTAATGTGGGTGTTTGGTATTGTATTCACACATATAGGAATCACACTATATTCTGTAGATTATTTGTCTTTGGACTGTGAGATGCAACAACAGGGTGTGTTTTTTTACAGCTCTTAATGCAGGAAAACCTAAATCATTTATAACCATGATAAGTATATTTTATGTTTTTTATCCAATGAATGCCCTCAGGGTAACTTCCCTGTGCAATTGTTGTGCACAGGCATCCAAACATTAAAGATCATTCTATTTATAGGCAATGTCTCAGCAGAAAGACATGAAAAGGTGAAAGGTCAGTAATTCAATTTACCTCAGTACTGATGGCAAGAATAAAGCATCTGAGGTGAAAACATTCATATTTAAAGTCACTGAACTCTCAATAAACAGGTAATTTACCTGTGCACCTTCCGACCCTCACCGTGGTTGATGTCTGTTTCCAAAGCATAAAAGCAGATTTCTGTCCTGCGCCGGTCCTTAAAATCCTCCAATAACTTCCACATGAATTCATTACAGTGTTTGACCTTTAAGAAGGCTCTAATTCAAAAGATTTCTTCCATTACATCCAGACACCTACGGACAGGCTCCTTCAAGCCTTTTAAGCTAGTTAGAATATGCGATGTAGTACAAATCTAAGTGTAAATTTCAGTCATCCTATTTTCATTTCCATGTTTGAAAATGCATCACAAACTTATCTGACATACAGTATCATTCACAATGCACTCTATAGAGCATAACGCTGTGGGACTTCAAATGAAATTGGTTGTGGAATTGATTTTCAGATTGCATTCCTTAAACATAAACATGAAAATAAACATTTAAACTGGGCTATTTGTTTACCATGCTTACCATCTTAGCTTAGCGTGGTAGCAAGCTATCGTTAGCACTTAACACAAAGTACAGCTGAGGCTGATGGGAATATCATTAGCTTGGGAATCATATTTCATGGCAATTCATACATTAGTTGTTGAGATATTTCAGTCAAAACCACAAATTTAAACCTGCAGGTGGGACGAGGGGAAACATTAGGGGGGTCATCAAACTTACTGTCTGTTTGATGGCAATTCATCCAATAGTTGCTGAGATATTTCAGTCTGGAACAAAGTGGTGGACCGACGTGAATTCGCAATAGCTGCAAACACGTACGTAAGTGCATGCATCCACACGTTCATGCATTCACACACACAACCTCACAAACACTTCACCACCATGCCAAATGTCAGCCTCCTATAGGTTGACAACTGTGGCCGCCAAAGGGTGAGGACATTTTTGTGACCGACCGACCGACCGACAGAGTGTGCTACAGAGCTGCTGGTCGGCACTAAAAAAGATACCAAATACATTATGCATGTTTCTGAAATTAGCACACAAGCTTTTGAGTAGTGTCTCTTCACAGCATCTCATCTAGTTTGAGTTTAATGAGATGCACTCATTCTACTGAAAGGCTTGTTAAGATTTGCTAGTTCAATTTCACCATGAAATCACAGTAAATGTTTGTTTTCAGATGAAAATCTGACTGCAGGCAAAGTGTGCCGGGTTTAAATGATCTCCGTGTTATGACATTTAAGCGTTTCATATTTGTATCCGCATTACAGTCTGCATTGTTGTGCAATTCATCCCAGTTGACCAACCACAGAGAAAGCACAGGGCATATAGGGACTGAGTAGGTGTTTCTCCTCAGGCAGTGTTGCATGTTGGCTGGAATTCCCTCTTCTCTACAGATTACAGCTTTGTAAAAGCACACATCATCTTCCAGCGGGTTACCCCCAGCAGATGCTCATTATACGCAAAGAGCGGGGCAACACTGCTTGGATTAGCCCTAATCTGAGAAATACAACGGGCTTCAGCCCACATGATAGAAGAACATGACAGAAGGAAATATACAGCAGCGATACACAGACATGGCCTGTGGCTATTGGAGTCTTGTATGGAAGAATACACTTTAATATTCACTGCACCGCAGTAAAAGCGCTGCTAACACTCCACCTACACAAGCTTTGCATATACTGCAAAAACATCAAGGACCACTATTACAAGAGACAGAGGAATACAACACACTCGAATTAAAAAGGCTGTAATGCTGCGGAAGACATGGAACACGGATTCACATCAAAAATACATAAACAAAAGGCGTAACGTGGAAAATGTTATGACTCTGTACGCAGTAGTTGCAATTAACTCATCACAACATCACGATTCCTCATTCTAGTCCATGAAATTCATTTAATGGATTGAAATGAATTATAAAACACAATTCTTCACCTTTTCACAATTCATTAACTGTAATTATCTGTTCTGGTGCGCAGTCTTGTTTGACACAAATGTCTCACCACGGACAGAAAATAGTATCAAATATGAATAATAAACTAATGAGGTTTCAAATTGTTTCTGATTTTGCTTCATTACATTCAGCAGCGGAGGCTCAAACAACTTTTCCAATTCTGTGAAAACAGCCCCTCTAAATTATTCACTGCCCCGCTGGCATCTTTGGTTTTCTTTCGCGTTATTCTGTGTAGTTCACAGCTTGTTGTCCTTGGATAATCTCAGGTAACATTTAGTGAATTACAGCAGAGCTTTCAGAGGCAGCCTCCCTGAAGGACATTGTGTAAGACTGCAACAAACTGCTGCAGCATCACTGTAGCTTGTCAGTAGTGATCACCGTCGCTCCGTTACAGCGCTGACATGTACGCACATTCTGATGCACAGGATGAAAGACTAACTACACAATCTCCAGTGGCTTGCCCCCGAACCTATTCAGTACTATTCCGCCATTTTACAGCATTATGACCAGCCACAGTTGAGCAACTCCGTTTGAGAAAAACAAGAAATACGATTCTTTCTTACAACAGCTGTGAGCCTCTTTGGCCAAATACACATAGCTTCAGTCAACTGATATTTAAAAGCCTCTATTGTAGTTGTGGCCATTTCTTTAGCATCAGCTGTTGAAAGAAAGCTAATGCATTTATGCTGCATGATGACCCATGAGTATCGTGTTGCCCCACAGCAATACACCCTAAAAGCTGTTATTAAACTAAGGGTCAAACCATGTATTCATGTCAGTGAAAGTATCAGTTAGTAAACGGCCTGGAAGTGAAATGACGCTTTAGTTGGATACAATTATTCTAAAGACATTCTGAAAGCTTTTACGTTTTTTATTATGCTCCCCAATGAAACGGCATGACAAATCTGAGGATGAGTACTTGTCAACTTGGGGCAGGTCATCCAAACTGACAGGACTCTGGCTGCAGTAGCAGTAAGTAACTCAGATATTTTTATCAGTGCATCGTGATAAAAGGACATGCTTTAGGGCAAGTGTCTCTTTCTATTCAAGGGCTCCCAAATTCAGAGGATCCATTTAAAGCTTTCAAAAGAAACACACAACTACAAGATGTCTGGTTGTCCAGATTAAAGTGGAGGTGGTGAATATGTTTTTCATGCTGAACAAGTTTTAATGGTGGGTTTGTTTGTTTTTTACCCCTCTGATTATCAGTGACATCACTGACTCTGATGCTGCTAAAACAAAAATAACTGTTTTGATAATGATTGATTGTGTGTATACACAATTATTACCCTGGCCAAAGAGTGTGGATTAAGATAGAAACTATCATGCACAATGCTCTCCCTCAGGCCAAACAATTTGACAACCTTGTCTGTGGTGCTCATGCATCATTCATGACTTGTCGGTTTAAATGAGTTCTCAGAGTTATGATGGATCCAAGGTTGTTATGTATTGTTTGGTTACGTTCCAGCATGTTTGTTTTGCTACAGTAACTACAGCAAAAAGCTGTGTAAAGCATTGCCAAATTGGCATTTACCCTTAGATATTACAATATTTCCAAAAGCTCTAAAGCTTTAATGATCCAACTAGTCCAAAACATCCTCAGATGGGCATTTCTTTCCTTCCAGAAATCTCTCACGCGGTGTGTGAGTTGTTGCGTTCGTAAATACTTGAGACATTTTTTTCTTCCTGAGAGTAAGAGAAGAAGATCGATACCACTCTCATGTTTGTACAGTAAATATGAAGCTACCGCCAGCAGCCTGTTAGCTTAGCTTAGCACAAAGACTGGAAACAGGGGTAAACAGCTAGCGTGGCTCTGTCCAAAGGTAACAAAAGCTGCCTACCAGCACATGTTAAGCTTTTGCTGGTTGCCTGGCAACCTCACAACAGGAAGTTATTGCGGCCAGTCAAAAAAAAAAGTCTGGCACATAAATCCCCCTATAATATCACAAAATGTTGCTTTTGCATTCTGGTTTAGACGAATCAGACAAATAAGATACAGCATGTTAAAGCTTGCTACCTATGTCTCCATATGACCTACACAAGCAAACGAGCCCATCAGCACGAAGATTCTACATTGCTACATTTCTATATAGTTTTTCAATATACATGTTCCCGGGTCGCGAGCAGACGACGGCACCCAGACAGAGGTGCTTGTGTTTACATCATGGATGCAGTTATCCGGGCTCACACAACTTTATTTTTCAAGTTAACTTCTATCTTGTGGTTATGGCTGATACTGGGGCAAGACTAGCAAAGGGAAAAAGAAGCTGAACTGAACGAAAAACAGAGAAAAACTAAAAGGTAAAGTGATCGAGCACAGGCGAAAACGTGACTCAACATTGGTTGCTAACGGGATCTGAAAGGATTAAAAACCGATGCTGAATTGGCCCTCTGCCTCCTAGACAGGTATGTATGATGTCTATTTTATTTATGAAATGCATTGTGAGACATGGCTGTACATCAATATACGTTACGTCCTCTGAATACGAGACTGGTATCAATCTTCTCATGTAACTCTTGGCAAGAAAGCGAATATGCGTATTTCACAAAATTTGTATTCTATTCTATTCCTTTAAATAATGTATTGGACACTACACCATTAGAGTTTATAATCCACAGCCAACTATGAACAATATGACTCACACCAGGCACTTTACTAAAAACACACCTTATCTTGAAGTTGTTTAAATTACACATTATAAAAATTTGAATGTGCTGCTGTGTGCTGCTGTTCCTCCATCTCCTGTCTGCACTGTTTCTATGCGGATAACAAGACGAAATAAATAATGGGATACCGTCCGTGTTGCAAGCATACTTTTTCACAAGCTACATTTGCATACAAGCGCAGCAAAAACTAAAATGTCCTTATTTGGACACAGCGTATGAGTCAATGTATTCACCACAGTTAAAAGAATAAGAAGTAGAAGAAGAAGAGGTGGAGGAGGAGGAGATCTGGCTACATTAACGGGTCTCTGCTGCATTAGTAGGACTGTCCATTGCCTACACAGTGAAGTGCTCTAACATTAGCCTCTGTCTGAGGAGCATCACACTGGTTGAGTCATAGCAGAGGGAGGATAGGTGGCTATAATAAACGCTCTAATAAGAAACACACTGTCACAATGACAACTGATCAAATTAAAAGTTAATCTCTGGAAAAATTCTGGTCTGAGCAGATTCATGCTGCTGCCACTTTAGACAAGTGAAAGACGAAAGTCTTTAAAAATGCATGATGTGGCTTTTTAGGCATAGATTGGCAATAGGGCTGCAACTAACGATGATTTTCATTGTCGATTAATCTGTCGATTATTTTCGCGATTTATTGATTAGTTGTTGGTCTATAAAATGTCAGAAAATTGTGAAAAATGTCGGTGTTTCTTAAAGCCCAAGGTGATGTCCTCAAATGTCTTGTTTTGTCCACAATTCAAAGATATTCAGTTTACTGAGAAGTAAAGAAAATAAATTATTCACATTTAAGAAGCTGGAATCAGAGAATTTTGACTTGGCGATTATTTTAATAGTTGACAACTAATGCATTCATTGAATAATCTTTGCATTATCAACTGAAACTAAATATGTGCTTAAAAATGCATTTTACACTCATGCAGTGCGAATCAGTGTAATACTAAACACAGATACTTAATTATGCACAGAGTAAATGCTTTGGAAATACAGATATGAAATGATCCGTCCCCGCTGTCTTCCCTGTCTGTGACCATATGCAAAAACTATAATCGCATATGCACTTGGTTTGCCTCCTCCCTTATTGTCCAGCCGGGCCAGCGGCTCTGTCTCCGCTGTCTCTTCCTGCCCTGACCTCAGTCTTAATGGATATAACCTTCCCATTTCTGCATTTATGCACACAATCTGTCCTGGCCCGGGGCAAGGTGTCACATCAATACATCCGGCAGCTTCACTCCAGCCCAGCTACAAATTGGTGAGATAATAAACACAACAGCACAGCGAAGTTCTCTTTGTCAGAATCAATTCAATCAAGTTGCAGTGACTGGACATAGCTTGCTGTGATGTCATTGGCTGTTTCCAGGTTGGTTTGTTTGTTTTTTAACGTTCATTGCTGCCATGGAAGCATCAAACTGCAGATTCAGTGTCTCTGGCCAGGGCAAGTTGGAAAACAGCCATATATTAGTAGAGAGGGAGCAAGATAGAGAAAATGAAAGCTTGGTGGGAATTGATTTTTCCATACTGGAGAACAAACTGGAGCCACACACACACACATGAGCACATGCACTACTGCTGGGCTATAGCCTTCCACCTATTGATCCACATTGCCAATAACACAGTCATTTGCCATCAGGGATTTGTAACAATCATTATATACTGACCCAGCTGGAGGTCAGTACTGTTGTTCTGCTTTATTCCATTCAGGATCCATACTGTACAACAAATGAGCTCTGAGCAAAAAGTAATTCCTCTCATTTATACAATATACAAAAGTGGAAGTTATGTAGACCACCCCAAAGATCAGGAGCAATTTAAAATCTCAGTCATCTTAACACCGGCTAATCTTATCAACATTAACAATGTGAGCTGTGGGGAAAGCACAGCAATGACTAACCTGTCCTTCTTGCCAGAATAGAAATGTGTCAAATCATAATCATCACATCCATTTGCTACATCAACACCTGCCAGGCAAGCGGGGCATTATGCAACCCAGACTACTAAAATAAGAATAATGGGAGTTTGGTGCATTTTCAAGCACTGTCTTAGTCACACGCTGGCCTGGCTGCTCTGCATAATGAGCTGCTCACTGGTCTTTTTCAAATGGGAAGCATCTAGCTTTGCTCACATCAGCTTATCTCGCCAAAATTAATCCTCCTGATTATCTTGTTTTTATTCTCATGCTTTAGGAAGAAAAACTTTAAGCTTCTTTCAAAAGACAATGGATTCAGGTTTTCTCAAACAGAATCCTGGCTGTGGCCTGAATCTTTAATAGGTGCACAATCCAAAAATATACAGTAATTGCTTTTGTAATTCAACAGGCCTCTGTTTCTCTGTTTAACTCGACATGGCTCCACATGTGGCAGAGGGAACACATCTTTTTAGTGCCATGGCAATAAATCCAAAAAAATATAGCATTATAAGCATTATCCTGTAGAACAGTGGTTCTCAAACCTTTTACACCATGTACCACCTCAGAAAATATTAGGCCTTGGTTACACTTTTATCATCCAATCACGCCAGGACTCATTAACTGTCAGGTCTGGACAGTCCCAGATCAGATCTTGCTCACATTGTGATCCGATGACCCAGACCACATCCGGAAGTGATCAAGATCGCATTCTGATCAGATTGCACAGGTGTGTGGACAGAAATCTGGACACAATCCGGACAATTTATCAAACGTAGGTCTGCATGATGAGCATCTCTCCTATGCATCCCTAAAGTTTCATTTTCTCTTAATTCAGCAGTCAAATTAGGCTCTGCTACTACTAATGAAAACCAGACATTTTCCTGGTTTTGCAGCTTCACAATAAATGCTTATAAATAACAAAATAACGGGGTACCTTTATTGTGAAGGATATATAGGAAATTAAATGTGTTCATCACTGAATTACCAGAGATTTGTCAGCGGCTGGAGCAACAGCATGTTGCGTCTCTCATTACAAATAAATTAAATATAACAAAAAGAAGACAGCTCTCTTGTGCACCAATTGTAATTTTGGATCCACCTATCGCAGGGAATTTTTACATGGAAATATATCCGATCACCATCTGACCAGTCAGGTCGCATTAAAGTGTCAAATGTGGACACACATATGTGGACACATCGGAGTTCTGATCTGGTGAATCTGATCACAAAAATCGCCTTGAAAAGACAAGTGTAAACCTTAGATTCTCCAAGTACCACCACTATGACCGACTTCAGCTGCAGAAGTGACTACATGGCAGGCAATAACAAAAACTATTTACAGGAAACACAAATATTACAGGAAAGGGAAAACTTATGTTAAATTACATTTCAGGGATCTCATAAGTATTTTCATTTGAAACACTGTAGTATTTTGATGGCATTATATATATATATAATGCCATCAAAATACTACAGTGTATATAGTATATATATATTTAAAATAATGTATTTAATTTAAATAAATATATATTTTGGAGACTCCTTCGTGTACCACTAGCGATATCTCAAGTACCTCCAGTGGTACACGTACCACAGTTTGGGAAACACTGCTGTAGAATAAATACAGAAGACCAAAGACAACCCATGGGTTAAAGATGACTGGAGGGAAAACAGCTCATTGACACTGTCACAAGAAATGTTTCTGCTGGATGAGTAATTTTACATAATGACTTGCTTTTGGCCTCCTTGAATTGAAAAACAGGCTGAAGCAAGAGAGTCTGTGCTTTACACCTGATGTTGACAAGCCATGCATGAAATATTCATCTCTTCCTCAGTGACAACTGCCGGAGTGCCCTTGAGCAAAGCACTGACCCCACATCCGCCCCAGTGCAACCGCTCAGCAGCCGACAGTGCGAGGCTGCGGTCCAACTGCGTCTAGGTGTGAATGTGTAAACCAAGGCTGCCGCTGCACTCACCAACAACCGCATCACCTCAAAAACATTTTGCATTTTTTATCATAGCTGAGCCCTAGACGTAGGCGGTGCAATTGTGTTCAATTTGCCTTTCTTTTTTGGTCTTTTTCTCACTTCATTAGGTTACACAGCCGTCTCTACGGCAGCTGACAGAGTTTGGAGAGCCGCAGCTGATCCTTCAGCGTGAAGTGTGAAGTGCAGTTGGTGGGAAGAAGGATAACAAATTAATTCTCCAGGCAGAGCTTGGTGCCCTACATGGCAGAGGAGTGACTGGTAGACCAATTATGAAGCCATCTCACACTCCACAGACCTTCCGATCAAATCCATCACGTTTGTAGAGATGACTACACGGATTACAGCACGTTACAGTTGATACAGTAGGCTATTTATACATCAAAGGTGCAGTAAGAAGAATTTACACCACTGTGCTGCTGGTATAACCTATTTTAAATCATTATCAAAGGGACTCACAATCAAATAACCTTATTTGGACCCAAACACACAAACGGACAACAGCCTGAAGATGCGTGCTACTAATCTCAGTGGAGAGACGGGAAGGTTTAAGTTGAAAGACGAAATCAAATGCGGCAATGTGCATGATACAACCAACTTAACTCGTAGTCTGCACCACAATACACTTTGTAACTGGCAAGCATTATCTGATGTCACAGCCAGATACTACAACAACCAGAATAGCAATGTTTGTTTTCCCTGCTTTCAAGTAGAGTCATCTAAGTACTGCTCATCAGCGTCTCTGGAATTACTGAATTACTCAGTTCACAAAATCCCTGTTTTGGCCAATTACAGGCCATCATGCTCCATCATCCGGCTGGTGAGTTTTGGATGGCATGACTGAGGAGTTTGTGTATTAGACCAGACACTTGGCAGATGTCTGTGTTGTTGTTTTTTTAAAAGTGTAAGGCTGATCCATTTTATCCAAACACCAATTTTAGCTCACAAACATCTGTGTAATTTTCCTATTGGCCTGACAGTGAGACAATTATACAGCAAAACATATTTCACAGTGAGAGTGAGTGAGTGAGTGAGTGAGAGAGAGAGAGAGAGAGAGAGAGAGAGAGAGAGAGAGAGACTGCATCATTACTACTTATTACCCAGTGTGTACAGTGTGTAACTACTCACAGGCGTGTGTGACAGAGAAGCTGTTGGAGGACTCCAGGTTGTCAACATTGTAATTGAGGTGGAAGGGTTTCTCCGTCGCATTCTGGTTGGTGTTATACAGCTGGACAGCAAACCTAAAGGCGCTGTGCTCCTGCACTGTGGAGCGCATAAACAGTCCACCTACAGCAAAGGAAAATGTGTCACATGTAACAGTTCTGATATCAATTCCCATCTTACATGAAGAAAGCACTTTTTACACCCGTGATCCGGATATTACTTATTTACAGAGTGAGGCCAGTGCCGCACAATTACGCATTATTGGACTCGATGATTGATCAGTTAATTTTCAGGAAGGACAAGAAAAAGATGTGCTACCACTCAGTAAATAATGCACTGCAGATACTGACACGTTTTCACAATTTGGATGAACTCTGTTTTTTATTTTTATTTTACCAAACCGCCTACAAAGACTGCCCAGGATCCCACAACCTTCTGGCTGTGTGAGTAGTGAACTTGGTGATGAATTATGCAGATAATCTCATCAGTGCGACTTGCAGAGACGTGTCCTATTTAGACTGTGTGAACAAAGACATGTAGTCAGGAGTATCCCGTTGAACTTACCAATGTTGATTTGGTTTGGAAACCCTGCCAGCGAGTCCCCCAAAAAATATAATAAAACAAGGACAGTCGCTATTGTGCGATGCCACATTTTTCTCCGAGAAGTGAAATCAACTCCTGGTCTGGATGTGACAGCAGAGGGAGAGCGGGGAGAACCATGTACATCGGCTTGGACGCAAAGAAATCCACAAGATGCTGCGGGTCTCTCTCTCTCTCTCTCTCTCTCTCTCTCACTGTGTGCACCCACGTTGAATGTGTGCCAGCGCAACTGCAGCGCCAGCCCTCTGCTGCTGCTGCTGCTGGAAACCTAAAGCCAGTGTTTTATCTCAAAGATGGTGGTGGAGGAGAGAAAAAGCGGATGTCCTTACTGTGGATAAGGACCGCTGAAATGGGCCAGAGAGAGGGAGAGGGAGGGGGAGGGAAAGGGGGGGGCGTTTATCAAACTTGGTCTGACGTTGAATTATAATAAGAGCAGCCTCCCGTCTTCCTCCTCACGTCACTGCAGAGTTGGTGTGCGAGGCAGTGAAGCCTCTGCTGGGTTTGGTGTGTGGTGCAAAGGCAGAGCATCTTAGTATGGACCAATAGTATACTGCTGACTTGTGAGTGTGTGTGTGTGTGTGTGTGCGCGCGCGCGCGCGCGTGTGTGTGTGAGAGAGAGAGAGAATACAGACCATGTAAGGGCTGTCTGTGTCTGTCTGTGTCACTCATACGATTCTGTCGACTAATCAATTAGTTGATTTAATCGACAGAAAAGAGTTTCTCCACAAAGAACCATGCGAAAGCACCACTTAAAATCGTGTGTTGTTGTTGGAAATAAGTTATTCCGCATGAAAAATGAATAAAAAACGACTAATCGACTAAAGAAATATTAGTCGACTGAGGCCAAAATGACCGATTAGTCGACTAAGAGGGGGCAGCCTTACTATCTATCTATCTTCCACTGCCACTTTTAGTTTATGAGATGAAAGACAATAAGAAAGGAAATAAAGAAAGAAAAGA
>JAOVVB010265713.1:0-18636 GCA_028570985.1 Heterobranchus longifilis | reverse complement strand
AAATAACCATTTATTAAAAATGTTACAAAAAACCACATGCTTTCAAAGGGTGTCCTAATTTTTTCACATGACTGTATGCTGTATGCTCAGATTTCTCACACGAACACATTTCTTTTGAGAGAAACAAAAACATAAACATGGTTTCTAAAACATCCATTGAAATGCAATTCTTATGCACACAAAAAAATAAATTTCACAGCAAAAATATTTTATATTATATTATGACATGAATAAAGCAGATAACATCGGAGTGTGCTGTCTCCTGTATATTTGTGTTTGTTGCATTTCTGGGGGAGTATGTCTGTATTTATATCGATAAATCTGGTCATATCTGTGCACGCGTTTATCATCCTTTTGATCAAAACGCTACCTTGTTGTGTATGCTAAGTAAAAGTGAGCATTGTGGGTTTCAGTCATAAATTCAGAAACACATTTCAGCCATTATTTCCAGCCATGGTCTAATAATGGATGAAATAATTATTCAATGCTGGACACAAACAGCAAAAAGCATGATGAATATTATCATAAAACGCCCAACGGGCTTCGCGTGGTTTCATGCGACAAGTCATTTTCTTGGGGAAAAATTCTTATGTGCATGTAAGAATATTTACTTGAAAGTATAGATTTTTTTTCTTGTTTCAGATATGTTGTTTTTGACATACTCACGAATCACGACATTAGTTAACACTATCGGATCTATCTATTGGGAAATGAAATAATTTGGAAATGCCATGTCTTTCATTGTTTTTGTCCCTTTTAAGACATTACCAAAAATATATAGCAAACTTTTTATTATGAATTTTAAAGCACAATTTAGGACCTCTCATTTCATTATTATGAACATAATTTAAACGCATATACACACATTCATCATGAAAGATCTATTGTAAAACAAAATAAAATTATGTTTGCTTTAGCATTGGAAACAATATTGTTTTAGGTTAACTTAGGATACACAATTCTTTGTTGTACTTCGTCTGGCTTTTAGATAAAGTCCTTCCATATGCCATCTGGCGTATATTCTGTGAAGCACAATGCATTTATTTAAATTCTAAAATGTTGCTTGTGGTGATCTGGCGGCATTTCGCGAATTGTGGCCATCCATGGAAAAAACACGCATTCTTAATGGCCACATCTGTAACTTCCAAGTTTATCTAAATTCCCACTTCTAAAAAGTCTAAAACTGTCATGAGTTTGTGCATCTGCAGCCAGACAGGGCACTGCTATCTTAGATCTTGGAATAGGATTATGATGCTGTTGTTCATTTCCCATTGCTCCCACTGCCTGTAGCCATTGGATTTGACTATCTATGGAACTCTGAAGAAGTACTTCAACATTGTCTCATCTGTCTGGATGTTGAATAATCCAAGAAAATCAACAACAATCTATGACATCCTCAAATTATAAATGGGGAAATTATAGCCTCCCCCATTGCTGCCAACCTAGCCAATATGCTGTTAGGGTTTAACCCAGGTGATTTATAATCTAGGTATAGATGTACATTTCAAGGCAATTGATTTTGTATTAAAAAAAAAAAAACTTTGATATTGTAAAAATATGTATATCCCTTCAACAGCTAGGTCTTCACTGCCTGAGCATTTGCTCCTGCCTGGCACTCACCATTCAAATACTCTGCCCAACTACAGATCTGAACACCCCTCCAACTGCAGATGAAGTAGTGCTAAATGACACAGAATAAGACACCTTACACCCTCCCCAGTCACAGGCCAACAGTACTGTGCCACTCCCTTTAAAGCCATCCACTAGCTCTGGATGTAATGGCACTATTCTAGTGAACTCAGGCCTTTCCAGGTTTCACCCATAAATAAGACCCTTAAAAGTAGGGCACTTGTTGCATCCTCACCAACACTCCTGTTAAAGGGAAGTTTCAGAAATATAAGGCTGCCACTAAGCAGAGGATGTCCCTGTTTTCGAAAGTTATACAGCAAAAATGTATTTTTTTATATGGTAAAAGGAAAAGAGAATTCTGAAATTCTATGCAATTTATTATTGAACGTTTTTGTTGAGGTGTGTTGAGCTCTTTTCTAATAGCTGCATAAATGAGACATACAATGCCTCGTGTGCAAGCAGTGAGCCCACAAAGACTGCACACTTGGACTGCCTGTACATATCTGTTGGATTCTTAGGTGGATAGCAAACATATTTAAAAATGTATTTTTTTTTTATCAGTTATTGTTAGGAATTGTTCATTCTGTTGTTCTTTACAGGATTATATAAGCTAAGGACTGAAAAATAGGAAAAATAAAACACACACAAGCACACACACCTTTTGTTACGGAAATACAGACTCAACAGACAATGATCGTTAGAGAACCCGAACGGGTGTTTTATTGACAGTTTATGATAAGTGGAAAATAGTGAGCAAGGAAACCGGAAAGTCTTATCTGTAAAGATGAGGGAGCTGGTGAAAGCGTGCAGACGAACAGTGGAGACGTAGAACATGGAACAGACATGAACCAGGAGATGAGACGTGGGACCAGGAGACGAGACACGGGACCAGGAGACGAGAAGATGCGAAGATGGGGAGCGAGATGTAATTTAGGTATGTAGCAGAGTCTGTTTTCATATGCGGGGTCAGACGCTGAGTGAGGGGAAGTGAGGTGTATTTAAGGTGTGGTGTTGATGTGATTTAGGTGTGTGCTCAGAACTCGGGTGATTGGGAACGGAGATTCAGGGTGGAGCCTGGTGTTTCCGTGACAGAACCCGGCCCTCCACGGACCGCTCATGGGACCCAACTTCTCTCCTCAGGACCGTTCCCCTCCCAGTCGACAAGATATTCGAGACGACCACCTCGACGGCAGGACCTCAGGATTTCTTTCATGGCGTAGATTGTCCCGTCCTCCATCTCTAGAACCGGGGGGGGGGGTTCGTCTCCGGGACCAGACTGCATGGACACAGGGAAACTGGGTGAGTGATAGGGTTTTAGGAATGATACATGAAAGGTGGGGTGTATTTTGTATGTGTGAGGAAGACTTAGCTCATACGTGACGGGGTTGATCTGTGCGAGGATGGTGAAGGGACCAATAAATCGGGGACTCAGCTCCTTGCAGGGCAGTCAAAGACGGATGTCGCATGTGGAGAGCCAGACCTTTTGTCCAGGTTGGAAGGTTGGAGTATCTGCTCTCCTCACGTCGGCGACGATGCGTTGTCTTCGAACTGCACGTTGTTATTGGTGAGCGGAGTCCCAAACCCTCTCACTTTCCTGGAACCAGTGGGTCATGGAAGGCACCTCGGAAGGAGTTCCGTTCCATGGGAAGAGAGGTGGTTGGTAAGTGCGCACTGAAAGGGGTTGAGTCCGGTAATGGGTTGTCGAAGTGAATTCTGTGCGTACTCGGCCCATGCGAGGAACTGACTCCAGGAGTGTTGGTGATCTTGGCAGAAGGTACGGAGGTATTTGCCTATCTCCTGGATCTTTGCCTGTTACTTTGGGGGTGAGATCCAGAAGACAGGCTTACGGTCACACCCAGGAGTCGAAAGAAGGCCTTCCAGAACCTAGAGATAAATTGGGGACCTCTGTCGGACACTATGTATATATGGGATACCATACACCTGGAAAACCTGGGTTTTTGGGGAGGTTTTTGGAGAGGAATGAGGCGGCAGGACTTGGAGAATCTATCGAAGATGACCAGTATGCAGGTATAGCCTTCGGAGCACGGGAGATCGGTGATGAAGTCCACTCCCAGGTGTGACCATGGACGCTGGGGAACTGGAAGGGGTAATAGCTTTCCTGCAGGTAGATGTCTGGAGGGTTTGGTGGTGGCACAGTCCCGGCATCCTCTCATGTACCTTCTGACCTGTTCTGCCATGTTTGGCCACCAGAAGAATTCTTGTAGTTTGATTGGTCCCGGGGTGACCGGTACCCACTGAAGCATGTACTTGATGAAGTAGGGCATCCCGCTGTGCTGTCGGAACGTAGAGACGATCAGCCGGGCAACCTGGTGTAGAGGGTTCAGTTGTCAAGGCCTGACAAATCTCTTCTTCAACTTCCCACTGAATTGGAGAAATTAAGAGGGTCGAGGGAAGAATGTTTTCAGGAAGTTCTGGAGGTTCTTCCATTCCATGTTGGCGAGAAAGAGCATCAGCCTTGACATTTTTTTGTTCCTGGTCTATAACTGATTGTAAAATGGAACCAGGTGAAAAATCGCGCCCATCTGGCCTGTCGCAGATTAAGGCGTTTGGCGTCCCTAAGATATTCCAAGTTTTGATGATCAGTCAAGACCAGAAAAGGGTGTCTAGCCCTCTCCAACCAGTGTCTCCATTCCTCCAGTACAAGCTTGATTGCCAGGAGCTCTCGATTCCCGATGTTGTAATTCTTTTTGGCATGTGACATTTTCAGTGAGAAGAAAGCACAGGTTTGGTATTGAGGAGGTTTCCCCTGCTGCTCAGAGAGGACAGCTCGAACTCCTGACTGAGAGGCGTCAACTTTAACAAGAAATGGTTTGTCGGGGTCTGGGAGAACAAGGGTGGGTGCAGTAGTAAATGCTTTCTGGAGTCTAGACATGGCTTTAGTGGCTTCTGCATTCCAGGTAAGGGTTTTGGGCTTCGCTCTCAGGAGGTTTGTCAGGGGGGGAAACAAGGGAACTGTAATTCTGGATGAATTTGCGGTAAAAATTTGCAAAACCCAAAAATCGTTGGAGCTGTTTTATGTTGGTTGGGATTGGCCAGGTTTGAATCGCCTCCACCTTCCCTCCGTCCATTTTGATTCCGTGTTGGCTGATGTGATAGCCTAAAAATGATACAGAGGTTTGGTGGAACGCGCATTTCTCAGCCTTCAGGAACAATTGATGTTGTCTGAGTCTCTGGAGGACCTCGGTCACATGAATGCGGTGTTCCGATTAATTTCTAGAGTAGATAAGTATATCATCAATGTAAACTATGACGAATTTGTTCAGAAACAATCTAAACACCTCATTCATGTAACCCTGAAATACAAAGGGGGCATTGACTAGGCCGTAAGGCATGACTAAATACTCATAATGACCTATGGGAGTGACGAACGCTGTCTTCCATTCGTCCCCCTCTCATATTCGGATGAGGTTATAGGCGCTCCGGAGATCCAGCTTGGTGAAAATGCGTGCTCCTCGGAGTTGTTCCAAGGCTGCCGGGACGAGAGGGAGTGTGTAACTGAATTTTACAGGGATTTTATTTAGGGCATGGTAATCAATGCAGGGGCAAAAAAAAAACTCAAAGCAGCAGGGGAGGTGGACGGCCGAATGCACCCTTGTTTGAGAGCCTCCTCAATGTACTCTTCCATGGCCTTCTGTTCGGGAATGGAGAGAGAGTAGATTTTCCATTTGGGCACTGGTTCACCGGGAAGGAGATCAATGGCGCTGTCCCATGGCCGATGAGGTGGCAGCTGAGAGGCTCACCGAGGACAGAATACTTCTTTAAAATGGGAGTAGGGCTCTGGTATGGTTACTTGGAGCTGATCGGTGGGGCTCTGCATGGACGTGGTGTTCACGGAAAGGATAGGTCTTGCGTGGAGACACCGACTCATACAATCAGACCCCCACTTCAGGATTTCTCCACTGATCCATGAAAAGATAGGTTGGTGCTCGGCGAGCCATGGGCATCCAAGAATGACATTGCTGGTGGATCGTTCCAGTCTTATGCGCTCCATATGCAGCCATCCTACTCGCATGCGGATAGGTGGGTTGATGTAACGAACCCATCCGGGGGGCCGCCGGTGACCCAACGTATCTTGAATTGAGTTGGGTGGAGGATCATGGGGATCCCGAGTTGCTGACAAATAGCTGCGGAGATGAAGTTGCCGGCTGACCCCGAATCCAGGAGTGCCTTTACTGTAACAGACAGGGAGGCAGTATCAAGAACTATGTCTGTAGTTAAAGGAGTCATAGGTTTACAAGAAGTTATTATGCTCACCAGAGGACGAGGAGGCCATCGAGGACATGTCAGACGGACATGTCTTTTCTCTCCACAGTAAAGGCAGAGTCCTTGGGTCAGCCGGCGCTGTCTTTCAGTGGTCGTGAGTCTGGAGAGAGATTGTGAGTCCACTTGCATAGGTTCTGGAAAGGATCTCACCTCTGTTGGGCGGAGAACTGCAGATGGTTGATGGCGCGTGGAGATTTCGGTGATGCACTCTTAGAGACGGTTTGCTACTTGGATGGAGGTCCGAATGAACCGCTCCAATCCCACAGAGTCATCCTGCGCCGCGAGTTGCAGCCTCAGGCGTGGATCCACCCACTGGCGGCGGCTAGGGTTCTGAAAGTTAATTCACTCCACCAGCTCGAGTAATGGGTCCGGACCCGTCGGGTTCATTGTTTAGGTCTGACCTTCTGTTACGGAGGCACAGACTCAGACAAAGATCTTATAAAAACCCAAACGAGCGTTTTATTAACAGATAGTGGGATAATGACAGAACTGATTGCAAAAACTGGAAAGTCTTAAGTGTGTGGATGAAGGAGCTGGTGGAAGCGTGGAGATGAACAACGTAGATGGGAAACATTCAATGAAGACGACACAGGAGATGAGACGAGGAGCCAGGAGACGAGACAATATATGAACGTGGACAAAGCAAGGTCAGGTAGGTTTGCGGAGTCTGTTTTCCGTGGTTGAGGTCAGACGCTGAGTGCTGGGAAGTGAAGTGTATTTAAGGTGTGGTGCTAATGTGAATCAGGTGTGTGCTCAGAACTCGGGTGATTGGGAATGGAGATTAAGGGTGGAGCCTGGTGTTTCCGTGACACATATACAGTACAAGTTCTACCATATTATTCGATATATCTAGAGGCTTAAAGCAGGGAGATCCTCTCTGCCCACTACTCTTCATACTTTTTCCTAAATACAGTATTTGGGTGTAAGAGCTGGGGGAAGGAAGTACTTGACATTCCATACCTGTCTATAGATCCTGAAGTATTTAATTGATGAAGATCAACATCCTATTCAGAAATATCAGTCTACAATATTAATTAGTATAAATAAGAAGTAATGCTGATACATAGATCTTGTCAACAAAAATAAATATCACACTTTAGTTCAAATGGATAGAATCAGGATTGCAGTATCTTGGAATCTGTCCTACTTTAGATATTAACTTTATGGTACAAAATAATTTTTCCCCTTTGCTTCAGCTTATTAAGGAGAATTTAGATAGATGAAAGTTGATCAACCTCAGTCTATGGGGAAAAATAAACACCATCAAAATGGTGGTTGCTCTGCAAGTAAATTAAGTATCTATGATGTTACCCTTAACCATTCCATCCTTATTTAAAGAGTGCAATCAATTAATTATAGAATTTTTGTGGAAATGGAAAAGGCATTGTATAAGACTTCAAAAGGTGTAAACCACTAGGAGCATGAGTGAACTGGCTTTGCATAAGGAACTACATACAGTATTTCACAATATGGCCAACTGTATTTTTATAGAATAACCTCTTTATTATGTATGGCACTCGTGGTTTAAAAGGAACATTATATGAATTAATGCTTTGTACATCAATGGCATAATATAATCATTTCAAAACTATAGTGAATAAAACTGACTTTTGGTGATACTTAAAGATGAGGAGCTATGTAACAAGCTTGAGGATCACACCAGATGTCAGTGCAAATGTGCTACTTTGCTAGACCCTTTATGTAAATCTTCTGCTTTTTATAATCTAATGGCATATAAAATGCATAGTCAATGTGTTTACCTAAAGGTGGTTATAAACTAAACGGATATAGACATGGTTTCGTATAGGGTTCAAGTCCATCCTAGGCTACACCAGTTGTGAACAAGTTTTAGCCAGTTGGCGTGGCAAGTTAGCACAGAAATCTGTAAGTGTATGAGGGGTACAAACTCTTACTGGCAAGTGTGTGAAGAGAGCATACTAAGAACAGGCTTCTCCTGACATGAGTTGGAATATATCAAACGTTAGAGTTTTAGAGCCGACTCTGGATGCTGTCACGTTTATCCAAATTTGTTCACCAACACAGATGGTGAAGCATATTAAAACTTCTGCTGCCTGTCTTGCATCCATGTTTGTATGTTTCAGTGAGCAATAGAATAAATAAATTATTACATACATTATAAAGTTTTTCACAGTTTCTGTTACACAGCAGTTAGGCTTTATGCAGTGTTGGAAATGCTATGGTCTCCTATGTACATCTTATGTGATATTGTCCACTTGTTTTTCCTGCTCGGAAACAGATTCTAGGGATTTGACAGGTAAAACCTGGTTTCACAGACTGGTTAAAATTAATGTCAAACCCCGCCTCTTTCAAACTTCTTATCGCAAAATCTAAAAATCTAAAATTGATGAAGAGAGTATTACTGAATCTGGTCACAATTTCTACATTTTACACAATTTCAATTTCATAATGCCACATATTTCCATTGGGAGTGTCATATTTTTATCAAGTTCTGCTCACCAACATACTTGTACTGTGGTGCAAGACCATTCAGTGCTTTATACAGTATGACAATAGTAGTATTTTAAAATTATTGTGATTTCGCTGGAAACAAATCCAATGGATAACATTGAGTAGTGCGGTCATGTCTTGGCTGTAACTGCAGCTTGCCTATGGGTTAAGTGGCAGCACAAAATGTAAAATAAAAGTGCCAAGTATGGTAGATTGTCCCTTGGAGGACAAGGTGTTGTTTTAATCATGCCTAAGGTGAGCAACAATGCTAACTAGCTTCTAACACAAGGCTGAATTCTAGATCCTTCTGTAACCTCTAATCAAGGGCACTCCTTGGTATGTTAAACAAGGATTATACAGTCTAGTGCACTAGCTTTCTGTTTAACACTATTTGGCATTCAATCCTGGAACCCAGAAGTTAACATAGCTAATATTCTAAAAGGAAAACCCAAACCCTAGCCACTGGTGCAGGGCCGGTCCCAAGCCTAGATAAAATGAAAGGGTTGTGTCAGGAAGGGTGTCTGGTGTAAAATCTGTGTCAAGTTTTCCCTCAGTGGGAGCAGCCGAAAGACTTACAACAATAAAGAGAAACTTACCAGATTTACAGGACTGTCCAACACCTCCATAGCCTATTCTTCTCATCTTTTGGATACATAGTACCGATAAAAATTTAAATATGCTAATATTTCTAATTACACTAACTGTTGGACAATAACTAGCTCCATGAGTCACAGTTAGTAAGCTCTGACAGTTGTGGAAGGATATGTGTTGGCAAAGCAAATCACGATCAGTTGATAATGATGAACTGTTGTATTTAAAGCAATATTACACTCAAGGTATATTACACTCAAGGTATATCAGAACTGTCCATCAATGAAATATTTCTTCAACTAGTACATGTTGACCCTAAATCCTAATTGCTAATCCAACCCTTCTGCTAAATAAAGCTTTTAACATAAACTAAACCTAAGCATTCACCTTCTCTGAAGGGTGGCACGCAAATGATGTTTGCGCACAAACCATAGCATTCAAAGGGATTATGAAGGCTTGCGACCAGGTGTCGTTGCCTAGCAACCGATTTTGGGCATTCCATAAAAGTCCTTTTAGCTGGCCACTGCACTGCCTTAGGTTGTATACATGGCATTACATCCAGACAATAAGGCATTACAATAATCCAAAAATAAAAAATAAACATGTAAATGAGTTTCTCTGCATTGTGCAGTGACATTATACTTTTTATTTGAGTAATATTTCTAGATAGGAAAGGAAACTGTGGTAATAGTATCTATATATGCTTAAATCAATATTCACACTATGGGCTTGATGTGATGGGCTGCTGCACATGGTGAACCATAAAGGCCATCTAGATTTAATATGTAATCAGCAGTAGCGACACCTTAAGGCCTTCAATGCCTTCAATAAAGGAATTATTTTAAAATAAATATATATTGTCAAACTTTGTTGTAATACTTCCAGGGTTTTTCCTGGCTCAAAATCAGGTTGAAGGTGGTACCATCCTGATCATGTGCATGCACGTGTGCTGTCCATTCAACTGACGTAGGTCTTAAACCTCAGAGCATTTTAGGCATTATTTGTTTAGTTGTTGTTGTTTTTAAATAAACATATATAGGGCTCAGGATAGAATAACATATCCTTTTTTTCATCAAAAAATGGCAGGATGAAGAACTGAGTTTTAGTTCATTTTACCTAACTATACAAATATGACTGAGCAAAAAAAATAAAATAAATTGGTGACACAGGCAAAGATACACATTTTTTTTAATTGTTGTTTTTGGTTGTTTCTATGACCAAATAATAATGATAATAATAATAATAATAATAGTATCTTTGATCAGTGTTTCAGTCAAGCTTGTATAATATTTATAACAGATAGGAGCTCAATTGTAGTCTTTAGTTGTGAACTTTTATACAAAGTGCATTTAAAAAAAAGTATAATATTTTGGAACCTTATTTTTTTTGGTAATTTAATATTCTAGATTTATTACATGTCGTGAAATATTTTAAGCTTCTTTTTTGTTGTTGTTGATGAGGGCTTACAGTTCATGAAAATCCAATTTCTCAAAATATTAGAATATTAGAAATGTCCAACTTCATAAAATTATGTTCATTTAGGCACTCAATTCTTGTTTAGGTCTCATTTAGGCAATCTGCCTGTGACACTCTGAGGTGTTATTAAAGCCAAGGTTGCTTTGATAGCACCCTTTAGCTCATCTGTATTGTTTGGTCAGGGTTGTTTCCTGTCTTCCTCTTGACAATACCCATACATTCTTTAAAGAGTTCAGGTCAGATGAGTTAGATGGCCAATAAAGCAATATCAGTAATATCATAGTTAACAAACCAATTAGTGGTAGTTTTCACTTTTAAAATGAAATTATATAAATAAAATAAACAATATTAATTTTTTTTGCGATGCAATGTATAATCACACTCACCCTTTCATACGTGGTGTCCTTACACACGGACAGTTAATTTTTTAAAGCCTTAAAATTAATTGAGAGTATTAGTTTTTGTAGCTCTGTAGTCTATTTGTTTTCACAGGCTACTAACTTTTTACATAGTAATAAATGCCTTACAGTTTTAAAATGTAGGTTTATTTTTAGTGTGCGTAATTCTTTTTATGTGAATACATTTTTTCAGAAATTATATTTTAGACCTGAATGTTTGGGAATTGGAAGCTTAAAAAGTAAATAAATAAAAACAACAACTATTATTATTATTATTATTATTATTATTATTATTATTATTATGTGCATAATACTGTATTAGCCTTTTTGATATTATTTTAAAGAACTCTAGATAGAATCAAAATTCTCATCAGGCCATTTTAAGTAAAAAAATAAAATAAAATAAACTGGATTTGTATATGTGTTAAAAAAGAACACACATGCCGCTGTTCATTCATGCAAGTCTTCAATCAGCCAGTCATGTGGCAGCTACACAAGTGCGTCAGTTAATTAAGCGTCAGCAAGGAGATGATACGTAATTTCAGTGACTTGAAATATGACATGCCTCTTGGTGCCAGACTGGCTGGTATCGAAATTTCAGTAACTGCTGATCTCTTTTGGATTTTGCCACACAAAATTCTCTACAATTTACACAGAATGGGTCAAAACAAAAAACAACACAGAAAACGTTCCTTGAGTGCCAGTTCTATGGGTGAAAACAACAACAGGTAATAGGAGATAGCAGAGTCGAGCTGGCAGGAATGCTGTAGTCATTTAACTAGCAGGCACAACTGCACAAATAAAGATGCGATTTTAGCTTATCCGCCTCAAGGTTGAAGTTTAAAATGAAGTTAATGCAGTTTAAAGCTGTGTGAATAAATCGAGCATGCAATTTGAATTATCTTTGACGATTCACTGAATCAAAGGGTCAGTTTTTGATTTAGAATTAAAAATATATATAATACAAAATATGAACCATTAGTATCCTCTGCAAAGTATTTGCAAAATAGTCTATACAAATAAAATTGAATTGAATTGATTAGAATAATAATCAAAAATAATATAACTCATTTTGAGAGTTCTACATTTTTGATAGTGGTATTGTTCTGTTAGTGGTAAACTTTTCCCTTCATGAAAGTAATGATACCTTTTGTTCTACCTGCCATATCTGAAAATCCAAATACACAGTTGAAGTCTGAAGCCTCCCAATTAACACACATCAGCAAGGCTTCCAAAGCACTTTCCTTCATCATCATTGACTTATGATGTGTTGCTGGCATGTATCTGTGCCACTTGAGTTTTAATGGTTAAGTGACCTTTTTGTATGAAGCAATGAATTTGGGAGTTTTAATGATTATATAACTGAAGAAAATTACAGTTATCATGTCCTGAATTTGCTTCCTATGGGGGGAAAAAAAAAACACCTGTCATCCTGGACACATACACCATAAAGCCTCGAACGTAAAAGTCATAGTGCTTTTTATCCAGAAAGACTCCACTATATGTGTTTATTTTGTTTGTACGTCAACACGTCCTCCATAGTGGTGCAAGCAAAACTGGCATATAAGCAAACACATAGCTACCAAAGGAACATCTACTGAGGTATTGATGTAACACTATGCTCTCTAACACAAGCCCAGTCCACTACCTGCACTTTTGCACTACGTTAAGATCTCATCAGTATGAATTATTACATTTCATCTTCCCATCAGATGATGGTTAATTCTGAAAACCTATTTACAAAACCTGGGTGTGCTTGGATGCAATGGTGGGGGAAAAAAAAAATCACCTCTTTGACCATATACCAGGGTGCTGCTGGACATATTCCTGATGTAAAGAAAAACAGACCATTAGCTTGGAGGGGAACTCCAGAACTTTTCTAGTGCACTGGGTTGATTATAATACAGTGCTATAACATGGGTATTGGCATAATCCTGTAGTTACAGTTACACATAAAAGAAATCAATCGAGTGCAACAGTTTTTAGAAAATTATATTTTCAGTGAAGAAACCCCCAGAGTTTTGTCAAGAGCCGGAGGTGGCATGAAATTTGACACAGGTGGCTGCCTCATAATTCTCTATGCAGAGAAACTGTGAACTTTAAAGCAAGATAAAATTCACATAGCATACCTCACCCGCATGGTAAAGAGGGCACATTTTCCAATAAAATATAGTGACTCAAAAATGTTGGCCAGAATGACGAGAAGTTTCAAGAAGTTTTGAAAAGTGTAAAGGCAAGCTAACAGTCAACTAATTAAAAGACATGCAGGTGGAATATACAAGGAGAAGACCTGAATTGGACAGTTAAGTTCCCAAATAAAGTTTTTACAATTCGGAGATCTGGTGCAGTCATTTATTTAAAGGTCAAATTACTGTACACAATTTCAGTCCCATGTATTTAGTTGTTTGGTGTTTAGAGGTTTACACACTACATAGCCTTTCACCTGGAGAGATCCCAGCCAGGACATGACCATTGCACAAATGCCTTTTTCTCATATAATTTAATGTGAGGACAATTTATTATGACACTTTATATGGAATATGAAAAAGATAAATAGGAGCGATGAATAGGTTGGGGAGACAGTGTAGGCAGCATGTAATGAAAAGGACCTTGTCTATTTTTATGTTGTGGAGTGATTTTTTTCTCTGTGTTCCTAACAACCATTTTGATATGACATTGGCAAACAAAACAAGTTCTTATAGAAGCATTCTTCTTGTGATTTACAATATAGTAAATAAAGTAGGTTTAAGGACCTGTGGCACATGTAAGCAGATGAATTTAGATTTTTTTTTATTAGACTGAGAAAATCGCATTGGTGGGTGGTGTAAAGTATGTGACTAGTTGATGTCGAAGTTACTACTGTAAGGATTTGTGAGTATTCACCAATGTGGAGGGTGTAAAATATAGCTGCTCCTGGTTACAGAAACTGGTTTGAGGTTACAGAAAGAGCTTCTTGCAGGCTATGGTTCAGGAGAGATCAGCTGAGCTGGAGGCAAGAAGGGGAGGGCAAAGGAACTGTATTACCACATAAGTCTTCCTGTATATGGCTATATGCAAAACATTGTTGATAAAAACACTACTTGTAACTAAATCAACCTTAAACTTTAAGGTCAGCTGGCCCCATGTGTAACCACTGAATAATTGATGAAATGCTGGCTTAAAACCAAGCTCAATTTCCATCGGTGCTGAGTGTGACATTAAAGTAAATAACTCATTTACAAAACATGAATACTTTATACTCACAATATTTGATATGATCGATTACAGTTTCTGTTACTGGGGTACATAGTGCTCCTTTTTTCTTTCTTTTTGTTGGTCCTGCATATTCCTTACAACAAGGACATACATTAAGCAAATTTAGTCACTAGTTATCAAGTGTGGGAGATCTAAGATAGTTCTGGTGAAACATAAGGTTCTATAAATGTTAAAGTGATGCTTTGCAATGTTTAAATTAATAATGTATGAATATTAAAGTAAAAATATTTTTATATAAATAAGACCACTGTGGTGAAAAAAACTGTTGCTTACCACTTGGGGAAGAATATTATATAACTTACTGTAGGTTGTGCTGCATACACTCTCAAATCTGTTATTCATTTACATTAAACACTTTTTATCTGGAAACTTCTTGAGCAAGATGGAAATACAGTCTGGATGGGATGCAGACCATGGCAAGGTATTATGCACATATATTCACATACTCATTAACTTTAGCTACCAGCAGGTAGACTGGAAACTTACAAAGACACAGGGAGAAGATACAGACCTGAGCTCATGTTTAAACCCTTTTGAGAGTGATGAATAGTGAAGAAGAAGAAAAAAAAAAAAAGCATGAACCTTCACTGCACACATTGTGATTGTCACAGTTTTATAGCAATAGATGGACATTAGCTAGGAGAGGCAGGACATTAGCTAGTCAACATGCCATTTTGACAGCTGTCAAGGTTACTTAACTACAAAAAGAAAAGGAAAAAAATGCGAAAAATATAACAATAAATAAAACAGTGCCTGAATGTCACTCACAATCGGCACAGCAAGGGTGCCAGATGGTAGCAGTGCCATAAACACCATACAGTGGAGACATGCTGTGCCGGCACAGTTACATTGTGGTGCTGGGAGTGAGGACAGTCAGGCATGAACACTGCTGAACCCATAGGGATTTTGCTCTGGTTCCCCAGTGTTCTCTTCATGCTTAACCACTCAACTAGCGCATAAGAAGCGCATCTATCTACTGTAAAGTATCCATCTCTAGATATTTTTTTCTGCTTCAATTCAATGTGACATAAAAGCAAGAAAGATTTTGACAATGGCACATGGTTGAAATGACTAACATGATATTTGAATGTAAAGATTGCAAGCAGTTTATTATATAGGAATCTTGTACAGTGTATGCCAATATGCTGGTGCATACATTGTCCTTGTTGTGAATATCATATTTAACCACATGACATGCAGCCTCATTATTTGACAAAGTAGCACTTGAGCCAGCAACAGTTATTTGTGTACACATCATAATGAAGACATAAGATACTAATTGAAATAAATTTTTTTATGGGATCTAGGCTATTGTCATCAAGCTTTTATTTTACTATTTTGATTTGTCCGGTTAAAAAAAATGACAAAGGTTAATACAATATTCATATACTTTAGTAAACCGAAAATGTACCCATAAGCTGGTCAAGCACTCAATAATCACTGATAATACTACTAATAAGGGTATCCTACATGCAAAATTCACAGCCACAGAAAGTGTATCCAGCATAAACTTCAAACCAACTGCATACTTTTACATGTATATTAGTTGGACCGTAAATGCTGGATCTTTTTAAGCTTGTGCAAAGTTTCATGTGTGTATTTAAAAAATTGAGCACAGGATGGCAGTTTTTCCAAAGTGATCCAAAAGCTTTTTTTTTTCAGTATGTGTCCATGCCACAAACCCTATAAAAGTCTGAGAAGTGATTTTTGCACTGATTTAAGAGACATTTTTGAAGGGGTTATTTATTTTTGATGGACTTAATTTTATACTGGTATATTGTATATACTGTATGTAACCTATAGTTGTATATTAGTAGATTTTTTTTTTGATCAGCTTAAAAAAAGGCAAGCTAGGAGTCAGGGGATGAAAGTGGTTCAGCACAGATAGCAAAAAGATTGTCATAACTTGAAAACGGTGTGTTCGCAGGCATGGGGGTGAATTTTCGTTCTAATGCACTTGGAGAACACGGGCAAATGGTTCTGTACACCCGGCATTGCATGCCAAAACGTTTGCGCTTTAAAAATTTAAAAAAATTACAATATATAAAGTGTGTGGTGTAATGGTTAGCACTGTTGCCTTGCACCTCCTGGGTCTGGGTTCAATTCCCGTCTCTGCAAGCATGGAGTTTGCATGTCCTCTCCCAGCTTGGTGGGTTTCCTCCCACAGTCCAAAGACCTACAGATAAGGCTAATTGGCCTTTCCCACATTCCCAAATTACTGTATATCCTGAATCGGTATGATCTCAAAAGCGTAGGAAATCCTAGTGGAACCAGGAATGGTCACAACCAGCACAACACTAGCTAACTAGTCTGGGTGGCTGCATTTTGAATAAACATGCAGTGTACTAGGTAAAGTGGTAGAGTGCTTTATTTCCACCAGTGTAGTGCACTTAATAAGGGAGGAAATCACTGAGTCAGCTTTGCTGAGCTACAGTACTGTTCGGTTTTAGGGAAGTAGGTAAGTAAGAATGCTTTCAAAAATAAAAAAATATTTTAATCAATTACAGTAGGAAGTAAATAGGCAGAAGAGAAGTGCAAATCAGATGCAAAACAGCATCATATCTCCTAGCTACATTGGCACACAGTCTTTGAAGAAACTTGAACAATCAAATATTGATTTGATTCAGATTTGATAAGAAGGATGTATTGTACATGTGAAGAAATACGTTAATGAGAAGTTATCCAAAACAGTGGTATCCAAGTCACTGGTAAAAGGTGAGGTAACAAGAGAAACCCTGAAAATGGGTTGCCTTTTATAAGAAAAAATTTGTAAGTATTAAAGGACTTCGGAGACTATTAAAAGTCATAGATAGTTCATGAGAGTTCATTGTCAGTTTTGTGTGGTTTGTAATAAGTCAAAAGTTTTTCATTTCCATTGTTTTTTTAAAGAAGAAAAAATGTCACGGATAAAACTGGATTGAAGTGTAAAGTGTAAGGGAAAGTTGTGCTTTATGGTTTCCGGGTAACAGTCTGGATTTTCTGTCTTATTAACTTCAATCAGAATTGATGGAACAAATGTTTATACAGAAACTATTAAGTGATAACAGGAAGTACCTTTGCAGACATTCTACAACATTAAATATAACTATAAATGGATTTTTAAAAAGGTCCTGATCTGAGTGCTAGTTTGATTTTTTTTGTTTGACAATTTAAAACCAATGCTTTTTAATTTTGAAAAAAAAAAAGATGTCAACAACTGATTAAAAGAAATTAAAGCCACAATATTTAATAAATTGCCTGAAAAGCCCTGTTTATTGCAAGTGGCAATAAAAAAAGAAGTTTCTGTGTGTGTTCCTGAAGTGTCAAGCAATACTTTTAATTAGCCCTTTTAACTAATTAAATGAACAGTATTTAAAGGAGAAAAATGTGAAAATTGAACTTTAATTAATTTAGAAAACGAGGACATTTCATTAAAGTTAACCTTTAGTAACCTATTAAAAGCAGTGGTACAACTTTTTGGTAACTTTAGAACTTTGATGACTTTGATGATAAAATGAATATACTGTATTTGTTCAGAATGCATGTTACAATATACAAGTGATCATCAACATCTGATTTATGCTAGACACACTGTTTTTACTAGGATATAAGTGTCCTGATTTGCTGTGTGTTTGTGTAATGTGTGCCTTTGGAAAGGCTGTGGTTTTCCAAGATTTCTGTCAATTCCACTATTCATTTCTAATTTTATTTGTGTTGTATGCTTTTATTTGTTTTATCTTTTTTCTTTTTATTCATTTATTAATTTATTCTTAAACTGTGCCAATGGGCAAATTGAACTGTGAACAACCCACAAGATCAAACTGGGAACATTGCACACGAGCTGCAGATTTGGAATTGCAAAATCAATCACAATTTGGCTCTTGTTAAAGACACCCATTTTTTTCTGCTTCCAATACATCAACCTCAGGAAAGAAATGTTTACTTGCTACCTTATATATCCCACCCACTTCCAAGTTCAACTGTAATAGAAAATTGTAACGGTAACTACTGCGACTACGGGCAAATTGTGATGGCTAGATGACTGGGTCAGAGCAAATCCAAAACTGCAGCTTGTATGCAACGTTCCCAGTTTGCAATCTGTCAGGACCTAACAGAAGTGATCAAATGAATGAAAACCAGGTGAACCAGCAACAGGGTGGCCAAGGCTCATTGATGCACACATCCACATTTTTTCTGGAAAGGCAATTGTCTTTGTTTTAAATGTGCTTCATAAATAAAAAGGCTTGACTTGACAAAGACAAGGAAACACTAATCTCTTGTGGAAAGTAACTCCCGCTGAACTCAGAAGTTATGTTGTTTGGCTTGCTGTTGTAATGTTTGTGACATATCTGTTTCTTAAGTACTTGGACCACACTCCAAAAAAAAACAAAAAAACACAAAAACCTCTTGCCAAACAGTTTAACTGGTGGTATTTAGTAAGTAACCTAGTAACCCAGTGTAAGGATCTATCTAATCCCTTAATCTATCTAAAGTCGATCTGGATAAGAGCATCCGCCAAATGCCTAAATGTAAATGAAAATGGAGTAGTGAGAAG